>JALHCF010000078.1:203264-260176 GCA_024341135.1 Tolypocladium album
ATGGCCTGCCTGTTCAACGTCGTAGGCACCTGGCACAAATGAGAGATTGCATTCTGTACCGCGCATTGAGAAGGGATTGGCGTAGGTTACCTTTCTCCATTGCAGCGACTTGCTGCCGCTGGGCAGTAGACGTCCTGTTTCAGGCGTGGACTTTGTTTTGTAGATTGCTGCGTAGAAAGGGTCTCGCCTCTTGATCTGCGCCAGGAGACCTAGATACGTTCATCTGATGAATGCAGTGCCTGGCTGATCCTCCGTTTCTGGCAAGAGGTATTTGGCTAGTGTCTCGGGACCTCAGTCCGAGACCCATGTAGCTTTATATTGCGGCAGCTCGGATTGCGACGTTTCGGGCGTCTCCGGAAATGCCATTCATGGTCATCGCGAGGCGCGGTGAGGGGTTCGCTCGCCGCTACATGTATCCGCCGCGGACAGCCATCTTGTCATGATCGCCAATGCCCTTACAGTAGATTCTCCGGGGAGGATGCCTTAAGCCACTCAGAGCGTGCGTGTTACCGCAGACATGATTGCAGTCCCTCGCCGTATACGTAATGCAATGCGTTTCGCGACGCCAGCACATATCGCATGCATCCGCTTTGCATGAGAACGGAGCCTAGAACTGCTACTCCATACACCGCCGCGCTGGAAACTCGCGGGACAGGAGTCAAATGTCCCGCCTCTGGGGAGGAGATATGGCCAATGACGCGTAGAAGCCCAGCCTTCTTATCTGTGTCCCGCGGGTATAAGAGCTTTGAGTTGGCACGTTTATGCTCTGACAGCAATTACCTATAAGTCGTCTGTTATCCACCGCTCGGTACACAAAAAAGCGATCGGTCTAGTTCTAACCGCCCAGTCAACATGGCAAACCAAACTCGCGACTACGGTGAGCTTAGGGTCACCCTGACTTCTGCGTATGACTGGATCTGGAGCGACACCAGGAGCGGAGCAGCGAGGGACGTGACTGTCTGGCACCCGAAACCTCAGGGATCTCTGCGCGCCGTTGGCAGTGTAGGTATCGGTAACTACAATGACATCAACGGCAAGAGAGCCTCCCTCCTTGTGGGGTTGAATCCAAACAAGCCCCCGGCTCAGGGGAAACCAGCCGTTGCGGCGCCTACCGGCTACACGCTCATCTGGACCGATAGAAAGAGTGGCGGGACCCATGACGGTTCCTTCTGGCGACCGAACCCTCCAAGTGGTTACGTATCATTGGGCGACGTCATTCAAAATGGCTATAATACGCCCAGTGTCGACAGAGTCTGGTGCGTGAGAAAGGATCTGGCCAAGGAGGCAAGATACGCGCCGAACAGCTTTTGGGACGATAAGAAATCCGGGGCTGCACAAGACTGCTCGTGCTGGGACGCTATTCCGGACTCTATCGGCGTTTCGGGAGCCGAGAATATCCCCATCACGGCGGATGCATTCCGAGCTCAACAAAACTACAATAGACCCGACATCGGTCTGGCCTGGGTTCTCGCGTTGCCGATGCCGAAGAACTTCAACAGGTTCAGCGCCCCAATGCCAAAGATAACGCCAAGTACCATCCCTAGCAGAGGGGACCAGTTCTCCCACCTCGAACAGTGCAATGTGGCGTTGCCCTTTGTCGCCTTTTTCTCCCCCACGGATCAGCGGAGCATTGATAACATCCGCAATCCCTTCTGTTCCTTCAGCAGGGCCATCGCCTGGTTCGCCGAGGGTGTCTGGGTAAACGACTCTGGGGGTAGTTTCAATCGAGAACAGACGATCAAGTACGGCATATCCAATACGCAGAAGGAGGACATCACGCACAGCGCCGGCGTCGAGGTGTCGGCGTCAGGCGGCATTGGCTTTGCGAATTTTGGAATCAGTCTCAACTACCAGTTCACGTACTCGACTTCCACCTCATTCACGGAATACAGCGAGAAGTCCGTGACGGAGAAATTCGAGGTGCCAGCGCACCACGCGACAGTCTTGTTTTCAAAGCACATCTGGCTGAAAGCGACGCGCTCGGATGGGACGCATGTCATGGTCCAGGCCGAGATCACCGCCAACGACGACGTCTATTTCAGCGGATGCCAACTTCCTACGAACTTCAAGGCGTCAGCAGGTGCTCTAAAGAATTAGGCTGCAGCAGTGCGCGGAAGGGTACCCCTGTGACTTGAGTCAGTGAAGGCAGTGTTGGGCGAAAAAGCCAGAGGCGAAGTATTTTGTCTACTCGCAACGGAAAATCCTACCTAGTATTAGTATTCCAACAAGCTACAGTAGCTAGAGGGCCGGCGAGGTAGTCACGCAGCAAGCTAGTAAGCTAGCAAGCCAGCGAGGCAATACGCACGGCAAGCTAGCAACAGCGTAGCAATACATCCAATATTTATAGCAACATGAGCCAACAAGCCAGCGAGACAATACACAGATAAGCCCGCAGATATCAAGCCAGCACGGTATAGAATAAGACCGCTAGAAATTCACTTGCAGTCACAGTTATAGCGGGGTAGCAGTCGGCTTCAGCGGATAGGATGGTGGCCGCAGTGCTGACATAACCTGAGGCACCTATTGGCTCCGGCTCCCGCAAGCAGCTCACGCCATATCTCCTGCAACCGCTGTCATTGCAAGCTGCGAACCACGTCCTGATTTTGCGCGTTTTGGTCACCCTGGATGTTGCCCGAAGCAAGTCTGAGGAATAATTAGCAGAGTCTTCACATCTGCAATGGCCGGCGCACTCCCTCCCCTGTCGCCCCCGTACGCGCAGGGCCTCGCGCTCATCGACGAGGCGCACGCCGAGGACCCCAACAGGATCGACGGGAGCCTGCCGTACGAGCTTCACTACGCGCGCAAGATGACCCGGTGGCTCGAGGCGCGGTGCCCGTCGGCGTCGCCCGAGCTGCAGCTGGCGTGCCGCGCGCAGCACTTCAAGAGGTACGTGACGGGACCATCCGCAGCGTTGCACGCTCACCGAAACGCCAACCAACCGCCGCCGCGCGCGCGCACAGATGGCAGATGCCGCGCTCCAGCTTCCCCATGACGCGCGCCGGCTACCTGACCTGGCGGGCCAAGCAGAAGACGCAGGCGGCTGCCGACGTGGCAGCGCTGCTCGCGTCGCCGGCCATCGCGCCCGCGCTCAGCGCCGAGGCCATCGCCCGCGTCGCCGCGCTGGTGCGCAAGGAGGGCCTCGCGGCGGGCGCCGACGCCGAGACGCAGGCGCTCGAGGACGTGGCGTGCCTCGTCTTCCTCGACGACCAGCTCGACGGGTTCGAGGCCAGGGGCGACGTCGACGAGGACAAGATGGTGGGCATCCTGCGCAAGACGTGGGGCAAGATGGGCGACGAGGGGCGCCGGCTGGCGCTGGCCATGGACCTGAGCGAGCGCGCGAGGACGCTGATCGGGAAGGCCCTCGAGGGCGCCGGCGCGTCTTAGCGGGCTCTCCGTTGTTTAAGCACGAGCATGTTGAATGTACGAGTATGTTGAATAGAGTCCGGCTTGCCTTCCCCGTCAACCCCACACGCTCCGCCCCGCATCCGTGCCGGTGACCGGCCGCCTCGGCCCAATCGACGCCGAGCAGCAGGCAACACCAGCCATATCCCGTTCAAAGAGAGCCTCGTGCATGTTCCACTAAGCCTAGATATCTCGGATAGCAACGGCTACAGAGCTAGACAAACGCTCGCCGTTCAACTCTTGGACCACCACCTACTGCATGCTCGCGGCCCCCGTCGTGACCTCCAACACCACCATGGCGCCGTCCGACGCATCATCGCCACCAGAGAAGCCCCCGCTCAGCTCCCTCATATCGACCCACGACTTCGAGGCCGCAGCCTCCATCACCCTCGCCCCCAAGGCATGGGCCTTCATCTCCTCCGCCGCCACGGACCTGCACACTCTGCTCCGCAACGCCTCTGCCTTGGCCGACATCACGCTTCGCCCGCGCGCCCTGCGCGACGTGTCCCGCGTCGACACGACGGCTTCCATGCTGGGCCACGACTTACGGCTCCCTCTCTTCTGCAGCCCAGCCGCCATGGCCAAGCTCGTCCACCCCGCCGGCGAGACGGCCATCGCCACGGCCTGCAAGGCCTCGGGCGTCGCGCAGTGCGTCTCCACGAGCTCCAGCTACCCCTTGGAGGACATCGTTGCAGCAATCGCGGCGCACCACGTAGAGAGGCCGTACGAGGTCCCCGTCTTCTTCCAGCTGTACGTCGACAAAGACCGTCGCAACACGGTGAGGCTGATCCAGGCGGCGCGGCAAGCCGGCGCCAAAGCTCTCTTTCTGACCGTCGACTTGCCCGTGCCCGGCAAGCGTGAGGCCGACGAGCGTGTCTTTGCCGACATCGCCGTCTCCTCACCTCTGTCAGGGGCCGTGGGCGGCAACGACGCCAAGGGCGGCTCCCTTGGCCGCATCATGGGCAGCTTCATCGACGATTCCCTCTCATGGAAGGACATCCCCTGGATCCGGCGCTGCGCACCTGACATGGCCCTCGTTCTCAAGGGCATCCAGACAAGCGAAGACGCCGTGCTGGCCGTGGAGGCCGGAGTCGACGCAATTGTCGTTTCTAACCATGGCGGACGCAGCCTAGATACGGTCCCCGCTTCCATCCTCATCCTGCTGGAGCTGCGTAGGAACTGTCCCGAGGTGTTTGACAAGATCGAGGTCTACATCGACGGCGGCATCAGGCGGGGCACCGACATTTTCAAAGCACTCTGTCTCGGTGCAAAGGCCGTCGGGATCGGTCGCGGGCCCCTCTTTGCTGTCAACTACGGCCACGACGGCGTGGTCAAATACATTGAAAGTGAGCATTTCTCCCCACACACATCGTCAACTGCATTGGCCTTCTAGTAGCTACCTACTAACCTAACCCAGTTTTGCGAGACGAATTAGAGACGACAATGAAGCTTTGCGGAGTGACGAGCCTAGATCAGCTGCACCCCCGCTACCTGAACACCCTTGCCGTAGAACACCTCATCCCCTCCACATCACCCAAACTGCCACCTTGGCAGAGCAAGAGTCGCCTATGAAGTTTGTGTGTGGATAGCTTGGAGCCGATCTGAAGCATGGATTTCACTTCACAGAAATTACACCGCATATTAGCTCTCTGAACACCAAAAGAAAGCAGGAACCGCTGTCTAGTGGCGGAGGTGGTCCCAGATCATCCCAAACTGCTACCAGGTCTAAAGATCCACATTGTCGAAGAGAATTGCTCGATAGATTTTAGCAGCATGGCGGGTATACCTCAGCCATCTGAGACATCATAGCCTCGCCTCTGGAGAATTCACTCAATGAGCTTGTTCTGTCTGCGTGCCCGACTGTGTTTGGTGCCTCGGTAGCGGACGCAGTTTCACCGAATGATCCTTTGGCGAACCAGTCTCCTCTCTGGCCTTATTCTGTCTCTTCACCTTGATATTTAGCCTCCACTTTCGGATTAGCCAGAGGCTGGCTATCAAGAGAGACAGGGCTCCTGTACGCCGAAGCAGAGCGTCAGCTTTTTGACCGTGGCCTGAATGTTGATAAACTTGAACTGACCTACACTACCCAGCACAGTCCCAGCGATAGTCATTGGCTGTGTAGAGAAAGAGGAAGAAGGAGGAGGAGGAGGAGTAGAGGAAGAAGTAGGAGATGAAGAAAGAGGAAGGGAGGAAGAAAGGGGAGGAGGAGCAGAGGAAGTTGGAAGAGGAGTAGAGGATGTAGGAGGAGGAGTAGAGGAATTAGGGGGAGCCGGGGAGGAAGAATCAGGACGAGAAGAAGGAGAAGAGGACGAAGAGGAGGAGGAGGAGGAGGAGGAAGGAAGAGGGCGTGGTGCTGCGGAGTCGTTGGCTGGCGAAGTGGGTGTGCGTCGAATACTCGCGGACCTCAACGAAGATGAGCGACTTGGCCGTGTCTTCTGGCTATGCGTCGTCGCCTTCGAAACCGTTGTATAGCGCAACACGGTCTCGGTGGCCCGATCCGTGTCGCAGATGAAGAGAGAGAAGCCGTTGAGGCTTGCATCGTCGCCAATGACATCCGTCTTGCAGTACGGCGCCGCGTCTCCGTAGCTACGCATTCGTCACGTCAACTGCAGCCCCGCGACGGCTCAGCAAGGCCATTTTCAGCCCCCAGCTAACTCACCAAATCAGTTCCAGGTTCTCGGCTGCCTGCCGGGGATCGGAATATGGCGAATCATCCAGGCACCTGGTCGAGACGCGGCACGGGGTCCCTGTGGCGCTCCAGCAGCACCCCACGACGCTGTTGGCCAGGTCTATCCCGCAGCTCTGGCCGGCGTGGCACGTCAGCGCACGCCCTGGTCTCCGTCAGTAAGCAAACCTAGAGCTGTTCTCGAACTTGGGTGGCTACTCGGGTTTCCAGACACCCAACCGCAGGTGTCCTTGACATTGCCGTCTCCGCTCGTTACTCCGCTTGATGGAAGCGATGGCGGACCCTGATCAGTTGCCGGCATTGTATTCGCAATGAATAGTCGTCTATCGCCGTGGTTGGAATCTGTTATTAGAAGAATGCGGATAGTAGGGACAGCACCGCTAAGTTTCTGCCGCTATATGTAATGAGACGCCTACGTCCAGATTGCGCCATCTTCGCGTTGGATGATCTCGTTTCCATGTCGAGTGACGCAGAAAGCAATCATCTTCCTCTTCACGCAAGGATGCTGGCTAAAAGCCAAACAGAGCAGACTGCGTGTGAATCGGACATGGAAGAGGTGCTTTCTCTGATGTTTGCTCCTTTGTGACCCCATCGTACTCGAGTTGCTGGTGCATGCTAATCATAGGAGCAAGCAGCTCAATCACAAGTGCTGCATCGTATCCGCTCTGTCGGTTTGTCTCACTCGTGAGCGTATATGATGCATCAGCAAGCAAGCTCGAGTGCATGCATCCCTCTCCATCGCTAACCCCCAATTTGGCAAACGGTTCTGCAAGATGCACCACTAGATTCCAGACAGATGGCCATGAGACCCAACCGATGCACGTTGATTATTAAGTCCCCCTGGACTGCATCGCGGAGTAGAGAGTCTCGGGTCACGGGCCGGGTGTTCGTCACCTTGTCCGACTAGGTGACATGCAGTCCCATTCTAATTGATTCGATAGTGCCCCATCCGTTGCAGGAAGGCAGGACATGTGAGGTTCCAGTACCACAGGCTTCATGAGGCTCGATGCGGTCTGGCCCTCGGTCTGGCCGATTTCATGCCAAGTAGGATGTGCACGACTTCGATAGCAAAACGTTCATGCAACCCGGTGCTTCTGCGCCCCATCAGAAACCTCCTCCAGCAGACCGGAGGTGTCCGGACTAACAGAACACTCTCTGATGCTAGTCCTCTGGTTGCCAGAGTCTTACTGCCAGATATTCCTTGAACGCGCGCACCGAGTATCGACTGGCACAAAATTAGTGAAGCCGTCCTGCCATCTTGCGGTGCTCAGTCCAACACGCCTTTGACGTTGGCGATGGACGTTTGTCTCACCGTCTTCAGCGGCCCACTCAAAGAGACATGCAGCCCTAGAAGTAGGCCCGTTGAAGCTAGCCCGGTCCGGTAGCAATGGAAGAAAGAAATCATTACTACCGGGGTCCGGAAATCCCCGACACGGTCAAGACGAGAATGAGCTCATGGTGGCGCAGCAGCAGCAGTGACGCGTTTGGTTTGAGTTGTATCTGCAGCTGCATCAGCATCCTAACGGCTGCATGGGGGAGGCGCGTCGGAGGCTCGAATCAAATCTAGCAACGGCTTTGAGACAACGCTACGGAAATATCTCTCGTTTTTTGTCTCTCAGCCCTGCGCAATATTGCTCAGCTGAGTCGTCCACGTCTTCCATCCAGCCCTGTGAGGCCAAAATAAGCGAGGTATTGCATTCAGTCTGGCATATTTGGCATGGGAGCCATTAAGTTCTTTCAAGTGCCGTCGGTACTGGCGGTACTTGCGGGGAACGTGTGGTCGTTGTGAGGGCCAACTCTGCGACGAAGATCGCGGCCGAACTAAAAGCGTCGATGGCTCTGGTGGGAAATTATCTCCCCTACCACATTGCTGCAGTTTAAGCGTGCTCTTCCGCGTCTTCTCCGAAGCTGCGTCGGGAACCTGTGCCGGAGTCGGAGTCGGAGCCGGGGCCGGAGCTGGGGCTACAGCGGGGCCAGAGCGGAGCGAAGAACTCGGCACGGTACCCGGTATAATTGCTCACCAGGCCGTAGGGCATTCAATGCAGGGTCCTCTGGGTAAGATGCGCCGATGGCAAATCAGGATTATGCCAAGACCTGAAGTATGCAGAAGGCTGGCTGGACTGACGGCATCCACTTCCCTTAGCCTGGTGCACACGCATGCAGCTTTGGGTGTGACGAAACGGCTCTCTCATCCCGTTTCCGAAGTTGTGCTGGCAATAGGTACCCCTCGCGTAGAGACGACCTTGCAATGAAGAGCGGACGCTGTGCCGAAACCTCTTCTTCTTTTCCATGACACTATTGCAGTGCTGCCGTCTTTCATTCGTTGGAATTGCAGTCGAACCTCCCTCTGGTTCTCGAGGACTGGGTTTGGTGGCAGGGGTGGCTGTGCAACCCAGCTGAAGCAGCGGCAGGGATGTCGGAGACACGCGGTTGCCGACAGGGCACTGGCTGCTGCTATTGGGCAGTTCGTCCCAAATATTGCGACAAGGACGCCAGCTTCTCCTCAGTAACGGGAAGATGGCGCTTCACGGACAAGAGGAGACACAGTGGATGGAGAGGAAGATGGTGTTGTCGGTCCCGAGGAAGTGGTTAGAGCGACTGCCGCGTCCCGAGATCCCGGGTTTCGGTCCCGTCCCGCTGGGTCAACCTCATGCAATGCGTGGCCTGTGTCGTCCCACCCATCTGGTTCAATCTCATGCAGTGTGTACCTTGTGTCCGTCAATCCGTCAACGGCCAGCGTAGCAACGACGGTTGAGAAGCCACGATGACGGGGCGTGGGAGTGAAGATAGTGATAGATCAGTTGCTTATCTGTTTGCTGGGCGTGGAAGTTTATGTCCAATTATATGCCTCTCCGTTAATTTTCGGACTCGTGGCTGGCATCACCGCCGTTGCAGAGCAGATGTGATCTGGCAGGTCTGGGTTAGCAGGGCGGGTTCGAGCACTCGCACCAGATCGAAGGCATCCCGGGCCGGCAAGTTCTGAGTACGGGAACACCCCGTCTGCGGTTCAGGTGTAGGTACCCCTGCCACACTCTGGATGACGAAAGCAGGTACGGAATTCTCCGGATCATCTGCCGACCAGGTTATTGGCGACGGGATGTTGGACGCCAAGGTTTTAGCTTTGCTTCTGCTCGAAGCAGGACACGGAATGAGGAATGGAAGAGTCAATGAAGTCACTCTGCTGAGCTGGGGCATCATGGAGCGTCCCCGATGCCAGCAGAGGGAGGCGAACCCAGCGATCGTGACACAGCGAGATAGCTCTCGTCGATGAAAGATGGGCGCCACAACCTCCCGCTTGCGTCAGGTACAATTACCCGGGAGCAACCCGAACAAGCGATCGAACCCAGGGCGTGCAGATGGCTAAGGCATGTAACGGCATGGCTTGAAGTATGAAGCATGAAGGATGAAGGGTGAGGCACGAGGTACCTCACGGGGTACGAGGTACGGGGTTCGGGATCCAGGCAACCAGGGTAAGAGGCAGAGGAAGCCCAGATGGCGCCTACCCCCCCGTGAACCGGGCAACTGGGTCACAAGATCGATGGAGGCAGGCACGGAGGCAGCGTGGAGGCAGGCGTGGAGGCAGCGTGCCTTGCCTTTACTTGCCTTTCGCCTTACGTCAACCTCGCGTGACCCGGCCGCGTGCTTTCTTCTTCTCCTGATATCAGCCTCTCTCTGCTTGCTTTTTCCGTTGCGTCTGCGTGACTTGCACCGCGCCAATTCGTCGCCAGTTTTATCCTCCAACGCGTCGTCGCACGAGCACTTGCACGCAGCTGAGTGCGACGTCCCCATCGCCAAGCCTCGTGCCGAGTACAGCCCGCCGCTTCTCCACGCCGATACCTGCAGCCAAAATCCTCGGCCGGGGTCGTCGCGCATCGCCAAGTCACACGTCACCTGGAATCTTCCAAAGAGGGTACGCTCGCTCGTCTGCAGACCCTGGGCCGCCTGAACAGGTGGGGCTGATGAGATGGCGGCGCGGCGCCCAGATCGGCACGACGGCCATGGCGATGCGATGTGGGCTCGTCTACTCGGTACGATGGCTCGGCATACAATGTTCCGGGACGGTACCAGTCAAGCCATGCATACAGCGTACGTGCCTCCCCTGTGCTCGCCCGCTTCGCTGGTTCTGGGTTCTGCCGCGTTCACTCGCTTCTGATGCAGCCCTGAGTGCCGCGACTCGCCGCGGCCTCGGCTCCTCGCTTCCCGTGACCCGTCGTCAGCGCGTCTACGCATGCCCATCTAGACCCAGCTGATGAGATTTCGCCCACAGAGCGCGGACCCTTGCGTAGTTCGTCCATCGGTCCATGGCGATCGATCAAGGGCCCTTGTGTCGCTCGTCTGTCTTCGCCAATCTTCAGGCCCGTTCATGAATCACCAGACATGTTGCACATCGTCTTCTGCCATCGGAGGTCGTACAAGGACCTTCGGCTGCTGATGACTGGTTAGGCATGAGGCGAAACGAGTACACTCGAAGATGCCACTGAGGCGGTCTGCTGCCCCTTCTCGCTTGCTGCAACAGGCCAGAGGCACAGAAGCAATCAACTCAACCAGAGACGATGGCGTCGACAGCGGCGGGCACCAGGGTGTGCCGTGATGGAGCCCCGGGAAGACATCCGAGGATGTACGAGGTAGACGATGCATGCTTGTACAAGTACTCGTCCTCAAGCCAAGCGATATCAATCAGAACGACCCTCAAGGGCCCAGCCCGAAAAAACAAGGGGGGAAGCCCCCGTGCACGGAACGGAGCGGACATTCGCAGCTCCGTCCTCCGATGCCGTCTGCGATAAATGTGTCCATGGACTCATAGAATACCGGGGTAGGCGGCTAGTTGACGCCGCTCCCAGTCCCCTGGTCCCTATCCCCCCACCTGGTGTCCCGCTCACACCACTTCTCGCTTCCCCAGCAATAGCTCGTCGGTCGCCTTCCCTTCTTGGTCGTTTTGCGGCTGTCTGTTTGAGGTGACACGGCCATCGACTGCGAGACAGGCATCCACAAGGCTGATGGAGCACATTGGTGGCGGTTCATACTCTCGGGGCCCCTGGCTTTCGTTGGCCAGTTCAGGGGGCCGACTCGGCGCTGCATCCTCCTCCGTCCCACGATGGAGTACCAGTTTGCCAGTCCCCATGTCTTGAAGCTTGCCTCACCTTATCCACTGCCTCGGGCCTCGCGTTTGCCAGTCACTGCAATCAATTGCTTGTACTGCCGGCCGCACAGCTTTCCCAGTTTGGCTTACCGAATGCGTAGCTCTTTGGCGAAGGCAGCCCGTCCGTCGCGCTCAGTCCAGCCCTCTCACGAGTTGCAACTCAAAGCAAGGCCTGTTACTAGCGCCGCACGCAACCTCGCCTCTCCCTCTCCGCCGTCTCTCCCACCCCCGGGCGTGTCCCATTGCTTTGAAACCGTGTATAGCAAGAGCGTAATGGGGATCCATACCCTCTCCTGGCACTATCTATTCTTGCCCAATCCTTGTTTACCCAATCACCATCTGATTGCGCACCTCCGCATCGCCAGTTCTCCGAGCCTCTAAACCAGCCTACTGACAGGGGTTGGTGATGGCCATCCCAGCAAGGCTTCTGAGATGGATGTACGTACTGCGCCAACCAACAGCCTCGCCGGACCCTTCATGGTTTCTTCTGCACATCACTAATCATTGCTGAAGCCATGATCGCATATCATAAGTCTTTCCGTCTGTGTTGGTCTTGCCTACGACGTGTACAGACCCCTAGAGCTGTGATGTGATCTCAGCCGCGTTGTCTCTTGTCGTGTAGGTTCTCCGCACTTCGCGCTGAACCTTTTACTTAAGCCGGACATCTCTCTGGTGCCTACTGCTCGGGAGCATAAGGATTCCTCCTGGTCAGTTAAACTATTTCACGAAACCAGTTACTGGCTCTTTGATCCCCTTTCCGACTTCACGCCTTGTTCCTGCTGTTATCCCAACATGTCGAGGCCGTTCCGTCACGTAAGTCTGACATCCGGGTCGCGGCAGGGGCCCAAGACTTGCACTACGTCCTGTGATCGTGCTCACAACGGCTGCAGCCCTTTCAGGAAGCCCAATTCGACATTTTTGAATGGTATCCGAAGTATCAGGCTTGCCTTCATTTCTTCGTCGAGCAGGCCCAGCACAACAGTCCCATCCAGACCGTCGCCGCGTGCGTCAACATAAAGCTTCCCTTTCAGCAGCCGGCCGGCTCACCAGGAAGAGACGCGTACGGCTCCGTGGCCCTCGTTCCGTACGTCCGTCGCCTCGTGGCTACAGGATTCGACACGCCGGCAGTGCTCCACGGCTTCTTTGGGGATGACTGGTCCGAGGGCGTCGGCCCCATCCACGAGACGGAGCGGAGGAACTACCTGTTCGCCGCAAAGAGCGACACTTGGCTGAAGGTCAAGGCCAACTACGATATGGAGGGCGGCCAAACCGTGCCGTTCCTTCGTCCCCTGCAGGGCGTGACGGAGAAGGAGATTTTGAGTGCCGAGGCTAACTGGAGCGAGTGGTTGGCCATGCAGGACTGGATGCTAGGCCCCCGTGCTCCTCCTGGGGTTAGCGGGCCGGGAGGACTGAGGAATTGAGAATGACGAAGCGAGGATACAAAGATCCGTGGAAAGCCCCAGGTATCGTACGTACTTGCAAGCCTTCATTCTTCCTGGCACACAGAGCCCACTCTCAGGGTCGGTGTCAAAAGGAAGGCTCGACTCCGGACGGTTGGGCTCAGAGCTCAGGGGAATGAAGGGAAAGAATGGAAGGCAGAGCAACGTGAACCCTCGTCAGGACCGACGAGGCGAAGAATACCCTTGTGCTCGGAATTTGATGGCCATTCGGGGGGGCATGGACATGGCACAGATCCGATTGCGTGGTGGCGCCAGGTGCGACATCCAAGTTACGAAAGATCATCTTCATGACCCGCCTCTATATGATCACGGCCTGGTCCGTCCCGTCACACACGTGTGTGAATATGTTACACAGGGTCTCCGCCGACGCCAAGGCACCGATATAAAAGACAAACCCACAATGACCGGTTCCAAACGCCGCGTCCAAGGAAGCGTGCCTCCCCCAGGGTGGCAAACAGCAGCCTCGTTCGAAATCAATGCGCCCCTTGTCGCGGAACGAGACAGTGGAAAGGAGAAGAATCAAAAAGGCATCGCGTGGCTGGTCCATTTCCCCTCCCCTCGCCACGTGGGATACATGCGGAATCCTGAGCCCTGCCTCCTCCGCGACCCGCCCCGGTATGAGCCAAACGCCGCAACGTGACCTTGATCCAATGCAGTGAACGCACTTTTCCACATCCCATCCGTCCTTCCCTTGCGTGAGACCAATGTACCAACCGACCGGGAGAAAAAGAAACGATGATTAGGCCCATGGCGACAAGCAGAATGGGCAGTAGAACGAAAGCGAGAGCGACCGGGGGGCGGCGGCGGCGTGGAACCCCGTGTCGAGCCAGGTTTGCACCACCTTAGTTGAGGAATCCCTTGCACGCCGCGGTGCCGCAGAGACAGGGGATGCGATCCAAGCTGCCAATCTCCCGCTCGAATTTGTAGTCGTACGTCAACTCCTCATCTGCAAGGGACGTGTCAGTGCCTGCGCCTTGGTGGAAGGAGCGCAATACTTACTCAGGGCAATGTCTCGGAGGGCATAGATGACGATTCGCTTGCTGCCCTCGACCTTGATGATCTTGGCCGTGCAGTTGGGCATGCAGCTGTGGTTGATGAACCGCGCGATGCCCCCCTTCTTGGTCGCGTCGACGACGGTGTCGTCGTCGATGCGGAACAGGTAGCTGCTCCCTATGCCGCTCTTGAGGTACCGCTTCTCGCGGATCTCGGCAATCTGCTGCCGCACCTCCTCGCCGACGTACTCGATGATCATGTCGTCCTTGTTGATGTTCTCCATGGCGTAGAGCCCCCAGTTGTGGATGGCGGACCGCGCAAACTTGACGGGCTTCTTCCTCTTCTTGAGCTGGTTGAACTTGAACACGTCCGAGTCCTGGCCCAGCGTCTTCTTCTGGTCGTTCAGATCGGCGACGTAGCGGCGGTTGCTCACGCGGTTGGCTCGGGAGTTGCCCTTGGCTATTAGTTTCTCCGCGGCCAATCTCGCAGCGTCCAACGCAGCCGTGCTTGCGTCTTTGCCGTTCTTCTTGAACCGAGCCTCTCGTTCCTCTCTGGCCTTCTGGACCTTGATATGATGTGGCAGGTATTTGGATTTTTCAGAGTTGAGAATCTTCTTGACACCTTCGGAACGCGCGCAGCCAGTCGGGTTTGACACATAGTAGCCGCCAATTGATACTGGCTTTTCGAGAGAACCCTTCGAGGAATTGAGCTCCCTGACGCGATTGCGTTTCCACAACCACAACTCGGCATTGCCGATCTCGCCAATGGCATACTTCTTTTGGAGCTTGGCGAGGTCAGGCATATCCTTGGGCCCTAAGGCCAAGCCTTGCAGTGAAGAAATGTCTGGTTTGAAGGTTTCCGGGAGAGTCAAGGCCGCAACCAAAGGTTCCGTGGCGAAGAACCTCTCGTCGTGCTTCTCCACAACGGGTTCAGGTGGCGGCGGCTCGATCTCCTCAACCTTGGGAGGCACTGGGGTGGCTTCGTCCTCATCACGCTGCGACTCTGTCTCCAGCTGCTGCTTCACAGCCTCTCGCTCCTCGAATAGCTGCTTCTTGGTCTTCTTCTTCGGCTTGAGGGGCTTCTTCTTCGCACCCTTTGCCGCCTGAGACACTGGAGTTTCCGACCGAGACAGGCCACTGTCAACATCAAGGCCAAAGTCTTCTGAATCCTCCCGGTCATTAAGTGGCAGGTCCACGTGGCTTATCTTGACGCCAAACAACTCTTCGTCGGATTTCTTTTGACGCTTGAGAGCACTTTCAATGGACGATTCCAGCTTGCGCTTCTTCGACAATTGTGCGTCGGCAAGAGCCAGGCTAGCTTCCGTCATGGAATCATCGTCCCGGCGGCCCCAAGAGCCCAAGTCGTCCTTGGAGGCTTCATCGTCCGTGCTCATGCGACTACGAGGCTGCGACTCAGGTTCTTCTGTGTCGCGCACGGCCAGGGCCCCAGCATCAGTTTCGTCGTCGGATTCAAAGTCACTATCCAGACTCTTGAGACGATGATGCAGCGATCGGAACGCGGTGCGAGCCGCAGGCTGTCGTTTTCTGGAAAATGGATCGACAAAGGCGCTGCGACGAACCTGCCCCTTGACCTTGGACTTCCGTATTCTTGGCAACGCCTTTGGTTCAAAGCGACCAGTGCGTCGTTCAATGGGGTCGGCTCGGGAGTTTGGCGTCCCCGCCCCGCGGCTGTCGTTGTCGTCAAAGGCTAGGTCCTCGTCGTCATCCGGCTGGTCCAGGTTGAGCTTTCGCCTCTTGGCAGCGTGGTTGGCAGGGTCGAGATAGTCTGACAGGCACGGCGCGGCGACTTGGGTCCGAATATGGCGAATTAAATGCTCCGTCAGCTCTCTGCGAACGACTTCCACAGCCTCGATAACTGGGTCGAAATTCTTTGCCCGCTGCTTCTTTTCTTCTTCCAGATCCGCCTCCGCTTCGCGGCGCCGCCGAGCCGCCTCCTCATCCTGACGTCGATGAGTTGCAACCGGTGGCTTGTGGCTTCTCTCGGGACTCGCACTAGGCTTCCGCGTCGAGTCAGGAGCTTGAGAATGCCGCGGCAAACATAATTGCATCGCCATGTCATAAGTGAAGAACTCGGTGTGGTTCACGGCCCTGAAACATCGCTCTGCTTCTTGCCTTCCGCCGTAAGAATTTCTGAAGACGATGTGGAAGCCGGTCCTGTCAAGCCGAATATCTTCGAAGGAGTAGTTCTTCAATCGCTTCTTCATGTGAGGTATGATGCTAGGTAACACGGGGACACTATCCGAGGCGACGAAGATGTACGGGAGGTTGGTAAGCTGAGGCGCGATGTTCTGCGGTTCAACGCCGCTGGGGAGGCGCGGTGCCAAAGCTGGGGCTGCCTGCTGCTGCGGCGCCGGAACTGACTGCTGCCTTGGTGCTGCGAGTCCTCTCGGTGCGGTCGGGGGCGGACGCACAAATCCCGGTGCGGGCGCAGGAGTAGGCGTGGACGTGGAAGATTTCGGACCGGTCGGGGCTGGCTTCGGAGCGGACGGGGCTGCTCGCGCCAGCTTCGCCTTGTTATGCTTCTCCCTCTCCCGTTTCAGGTGCTCCTCGAGCATCCGCCGACTCTTGCGGCCTTCCGGGTCATACTCGACTCTGACGACGTCGGCATCGACCTTGATCCCGCGCGCTCGCACAGCACGGCGCGCAGCATCCACGGCAGAGACGGATGGGCGGCCCGGACGTTTGGAGTCTCGATAGCGGATCGTTGCGAACCCGAGATAGCTGCCGGTATCGGGGTGCATCTTGTTGCTGGTTTCAGCAATCTCACCGAACGTCGCGAAAATGGCCGTGACTTTGTTAAAGGGGACCAGAGGGTTGTATCGGGTGACGACGATCTGCGTCGGCGGACCGGGGCCGATGGATGTCTTCGGGTCGTAAGGATAGGGCTTGAGGTTCTCCAGGGCATGGCGCAGGCGAGCCTTTGGCAGATAGTAGTCGGTGTTGATGTACCCTAGCCGATCGCCGGCCTTTGCAAGCCGCGGATCTGAAGGGGGCGCGTCATGGTCCTGTCCCGAATTAGCCATCAGCACAAAATGAAGACAACATGACGCGCCCCCTCAGCTGGGGTGCAGTATTATAGTTGTACGTACCAGTCCAAATTCCTTGTAGGTCGGTTTGGCGCTCTTGCTCACGCTCTTGTTGCGCAAACGATCGAGGATCGGGTCATAGGTGCATTTTATGCCTTTGACAGACGGCAACGGGTCTCGGGCGGGAACGCGCTCAGCCGGCGGGCGGCCGTCTGATGAGGAGCCATCGCTGACCTTGGGCAAACCTTGCGGCGCGGCTTGTCCGACCTTGTCGTTGGGTGCGGACGCGGGCACGTCCAGCTTGGGAGCCGGGGCGGGCGAGTTGGAGAGCGAGTCCCTCAGACGCGAGGAGGGCGCGGTCGCAGATGGTCGCAGCGAACTGCTGAAGATGGACGAGGCAGAGCTCGCGTGCGAGCTGGTGGACCCGACAGTGCTGGGCATCTCTGCCGTGGGAGACTCGTTGTCGTCGGCGTGGGGGGGAGGGAGAGGGTGAGGGTGAGGGGCATCACCATGAGCAGCGGCTTTGGTCGTCGTCGCGTCGGCATCCAGCGCAGCAGCGGCAGGGCGTCGAGACGAGTCGGGTGCCGAGGTGCTGCGGCCGGAGCGCTCGCGGTCTGCCGCCCTGCCGTGGGCCTGGCCCTGGGCGTCGGCCCTGACCTTGGGTGCGTTTGGGAAGAATTGCGCGAAACTCACGCCTGGTGGGGGGCGAGTCATCGTGTCGATGAGGCGCGCCTGTTATCGTCTGCACCGTATCGCGACCATGATACCTCGCGCCGCAGCCCGGGCCTTCACCATGCAGAGTCGTTGGGCGTGCGCGGGCTGGCGGGCTGGCCGAGGCCTGAGCTTGAGCCGTCAATCGCGTCCACGCGACCGAGATGCGGGCGGGCGTCGCAACGCTCGCGGTGAGCGGCGGAGGCGGCGCGGCGACAGCAATCGCGGGCCAGGGCAGGCGAAAAAGCAGGCTGCGTGAGAGGGCGCGGGAGGGAGTGCGTCGCGCAGTCCACGAAGCCGACGGCGAGCGCGGGTGGGTGAGTGAGGAGTGAGAGGGAGGAATGGCGGGAGGTGAGAAGTTGAAGCTTGTGCCGCTGCGCTCTGGCCTGGCCAGGGATGGATGGGATGGTGGGCGGGTGTCCACAGTAACGTCCACTGTAGGCCAGTCGTACCCGTCCCAATCCAGCTGCTGCGGCTGCTGCTGCTGCCAAGAGGCCCCCCTGCGTGCCCGCTTTGGGCTCTAGCGCCGTGCTGCAACCTTTCAACCACGGCGCCTGTCGGCTGCCGGAGGTACGATTACCCGAAGTCAATAAACGGAGCATGACGTTGGCTGTCGTCGTCTTGCAAGCAAACCAGAGGAGGCTTGGAGGGTCCCGCGACTCTCATCACTCCGTTTGCGTGAACAACGTTGTGTCCTCATCCTAGGGATATGCGGTGCTAGCCATGGCCGTTTGACGTCGGCATCGTGCAACATCTGCCTTCGGGACTGCATCACATCTCCATTGCTTCGCATTCACTGATTTTCATGGCTACCGGCAGCCAAAGGAAATGCACCGTAAAGGAATATATGTACATGGAGACATACAAACGAGAATCAAAGCTACTGAGCATTTCTTCGTGCGTGCCAAAAACAATCTCCCGGGTCCCTCATCAGCCAAAAACGCTCTTCTTGGTTCCCTGAAACGCCTAACCAGAGCAGAGTCGTGATGCTCAATACCTCGAACCCCGTAACCAAAACCCCGAGAACCCGACGACAGCCCGCGAGGACGTTCAGATGGTCAGCTTAAGCTCGAACTCCTCCTCTTCGTCGTCTGATCCCAGGTAAGGGCCGCGCATTGGCGGCAGGTCCTCGTCGTCGACGTCGTCAAATATGGACAGGAACTGAGGGCGCGGCAGCTGCTCCGACGGTGACTCTCTCCCCAGAGCCTCTTGGCGGATGCGAGCTGGCGTGACGGTGAGCTCGGAGTCGCCGTTGCGGGAGCCTACGGTCCTGACGGATTGGTTAGGCAGATTGCGAACGGTCTCTCCCCGAGGGTTGTGAATTATGGATGAAGCCGTCCGGCCCTTGTTGTAGCCAATCGTGGTTCTTGATGCAACCTCGCCCACGGCGTTGCCTGGAGACGCAGACGGTGCCATGGCGGCGGGCTTGGTGAGTCTGCTGCCGGCAATCAACGCAGATAGCGGCCGTCTGGCCGGCTTCTTGTTCAATGCAGGTTTGATCGCCGCTGTCCTCAGGCCGTCCGAACGGATGGCCAACGCCGAAGCGGCCCTTCTCGAAGTAATGGTCGGGGGGTTCTTTGCAACGGCTCTCCTCATCGTTGTGCTGGGCACAGGTTCGGCCGCCTTGGGCACTTCGGGGTTGCGGCGCGTTGCAGCCGTAGTCTCGGTGATGTCGTCGATGTTCCAGTCCAGCTCTGCCGTCTCACGCTCGTTGCGCTCTTGCGCCTTCTTCAATAATGACTGCATCTCTTCGTCGAACTTTTTGTCCTCCCGCGACACTCCGTTCTCGTCCACAGGGCTGTGAAAGTGTTCGTAAAAGCCCTTGAGAAAGTTCTCCCTCTTGAGGCCCTCGAATGTGAGTCCACCCGGCGGCAGCACATCCGACTCGTACGGCAGCGGAGCGGGCTGCGGCGGCGCGTACTCGGGCTCGTCTTCGTCATCTGAGGGGTCGCTCTTGTCCCGCTGGATGGCAAACTTGATTGGCACCTGATCGACGGATTGCTGCTTCGGCTTCCGACCCGTGGTCTGTTTCGCCAGCGTGTCCTTGATGCCGGCGCTCTGGCCAACCTTTGCCTTTGCGTTGGTCGTTTTGTTGCCCAAGGGAGCTCGCGAGCGTGCTTCTGTTCACCCTTCCGTCAGCCGTGGTGCTCTTGGTCCCCAACCCCGTGACGGAGACATACCCATAGGCGTCATCATGGCTGTTCGCTGGCCGTTGCCCTTGGTGGCCCCTCCCCCCAACCCCGTCTTGCCCGCAAATGCGGTCGGCAGATTCTCATCGTTGCGGAACCTGAGGGGCGTCTTGGGGTTCCTGGCGCCAGGGGTCTTCGGCTGCTGCTTGGACGGAACCTGGTGACTCGGCACCAGATTCTCCTGATCTCGATGCGCCGCAAGCATGGCCAACGCAAATCGTCCTGTTCCTCGATGTTCGCGGAGGTCTGTTTTCGCACACTGCGGTCGATTACGCGTAGACTGTTGAATGCCGCATCCCCCGAGCGATACGAGTGCAAGGTAGGGGGTCTACCGGAGCCAACCGCGTGTTGGGTCCACGTATGTAAATGCAGCTGACCCGTGCGCTTTCGTTGACTGGACAACGACCCTGTCCTGGGGTGGGTGCGTGCTGCGGCTTCGTGGCCTGGCGGGGTCGCGCGCCACAAGCCACAGCAGCCCAGTGTTACCTGTTAGGCGGGCAGGCACGGAGTAACTTACGAGCTTCGTTGGAGGGGCACCTCGACCTTGCCTACCCCATCCATCATCTCCTTTTCCCTTGGACCCATCATCAACTTGATTGCATCGCGCATCGTCCACGCAGCAGCGTCCATTTTCAGCTCACTTTCCCGAACATATTCTGCTCCCAGTCACTCCAGCAACATGGATCGCATCAAAGAGGTTCGTTTCCTTTGCTCTGAGGCTTCCGGGGCCCCCACCTGGGCCAGACTCGGGAGGTCCGCGGGAGGTCGTCGGGAACCATCGCTGAACGTGGCGCCCAGAAAATGAACTCGCTCCGCCTGGAGGCCGACGAGGCCGCTGCCCAGGTCGAGGAGCTGCAGGCCAAGGTCAAGACGCTCCAACAGGAGAATCTGTCCAAGGAGCAGGAGATCACCTCGCTCCAGCACAAGAACGGTCTGCTCGAGGGCGAGGTTGAGAAGCTTGAGACCGCCGTCAAGGATCTCAAGAAGACCGCCGACGAAAGCCGACAACACGGAAGCGACAACGAGACTCTTCAGCGACGACTGCAGCTGCTCGAAGAGGAGGCCGAGGAGGCCGACAAGACTCTCCGCGAGACCAACGAGAAGTATGTGCCAGATTATCCAGCTCGGACCCGCATCGAGCGTGCAGACTCCCTTGGCGGCTCGTGATGCTAACAATGACTGCGACAGGCTCCGACAGACCGATGTCAAGGCTGGCCACTATGAGCGCAAGGTGCAGGCCCTCGAGAGCGAGCGCGACCAATGGGAGTCCAAGTACGAGGAGATGTCGCAGAAGCACGCGAAGCTGCAGAAAGACTTGGAGGATCTTCAGCACGAGATTGGCAACATCTGAGTGTCCCGGCGTTGTAGATAACTGGTACATACGGCTACAACATCACTCGGCAGATCCCCTTGGATCGTCGTAGCCCCAACTTGATGCGAGGAATTCAAACGTATGAGAACAGCAGATGGTTTGGCAGCAGCATGCAACATCTCTCGTAGCAATATAGGCTGCCTTTCTCTGGGGTATCTATCAGGCCGCGCCGGTCGTGAATTTCCTCCACAGATATCCCTTTCTAATGCGGCCTGTGGGACTTGATCTTTCGTTTTCTCTCCGTCAGCTGCCTCTCAAGCTTGGACTCGTATCGGAATTTCTTCTTCTTCTTCTTTGGTTTCGCAGGCCCTTTGCTCGTCTTGTCCACCTCTTTGTCCTCGCTCTCTTCTTTCTCTTCTGCCTCGTCGTCCGAGAGCTGCGGTTTACTCAGCCCGTCGCGCGATACTGCCACCGACTCGACCGTGACTGTAGTGTAGCGGTCCTCATCAACGTATTCCTCCTCGTGGTCGACGATGTCAAGGTCGGGCTTGTCGGGGAACCCATCCCACTCATCCGAGGCGTCGTCCTCTTGGTTTTCCGGCTCGGGGGGGTCGACTACCGCGCCCGACTCCCTCAGCAGTCGATTGACTGTCTCGACATGCTCTTCGACCTCCCGACGGCGTTCGTCGCGCAGCTAAAATACCAGGGTCAGTCGTCTGGGCCGAGACTTGAGCAGCCGGCGACAAGGCATACCTGCTTGCGGGTGTCGAGCTTTTCCTGGCGAGCTTGCTTGGCCGCCTGTTCCTGCGCGTGCTTTATCCTCTGTTGCTTTCGCTTGTGGAAGCCTGTCAGGAATTCGTGTCGCGCATCGAAGTCGAAAGACACCTCTTCGACGGCCGACGTAGCCTTCCGCTTCTTGCTCGGTGCAGGCGGAAGGGGGCTTTTCTTGGGTCTCGGCTTGGCAAACATGGCAAATACTGCGGCCCCGGACGAGGCTTCTCTCGCGCGACCTTGAATAGACTATGCCTCGAGACCCTGCCGTGTTTTCCCTGAAACTTCGACGCTGCATGGCAAGGGTCCACTCAACTTTCTTGGTTCACCGAGGTGTGCACTCAGTGGGGTCTTGCGCTTAACCCACCATTTACGTAAGGCGCCTCAGGTTGCGTCGCTCCAGACACCACCAGGCTCCCTGTGGCTGAGGTTCGCGGGAGCTTCGCTTCGTTCGACTGACGAGAAGCGGTCGACTGTGCATCAACTTCACGGCCAACCATGCGTCTCCAAATACTTGCCGGCGCGCTGGCGCTTTCCAGAGCTGCCCTTGCTCTTTCGGATTCGTCCCCTTGGGCTCTGCTGTCTACCTCGGAGTAAGCAGTGCTCTCGACCGTGCGCAGCTCATCTGCTGCTTCGCCTGCTGACGATTCGTATAGGTTTCAAGATGCCTCCAACCAGAACCAGATACAGACGAGCGCAGAGGTGCTGGAACACACCAAAAAGATACTAGCCGAATGCCCGACGGAGCGATATCTCCTGGTCACTCAGCCAGGCGTTCACGCCGCTGACCTCCGCGCAGACGACGGCTGCTCAATGCCGCACCTTTGCAGAGCTATCGAGGACCCTCGCGTGCGGGGCCAATATACTGTTTCCGAGGTTGTTGGCGATGTGAAGAATGCTGGGTTGGCCGAGTATATCAAGGCGGCATGCGCCAAGAAGAACAAGGCCGTCGCTGTGGAAGAAGTCGGTCTCGCGTCGCTGTCCTCTCAAAACAGAGCTGGCACCCTGCTTGAGAACGGTATGTTCGAACTTCCAGCCCGCGGTCAAAGAGGTCGTCATTGCTGACAGACACAGACGCGACTCTGGCTAGCAGCCTCGAGGCGACGACCAAGTCCGATAGCTACACCATCCTCTTCTTCTCGTCACCTGCCGAACCCTCCTACGAGTCCGAGTTTATTGACTCGCTGGGCATGGACCTGAAGAGGGAAGTTCAGGGTATGCCTTTGCGTCGAGCAGGCAACACAACGCTACGAGACAACCGCCCGCTGTTTGAGAAGTACCAGTTCTTCACTCCAGGTAGGTCTCGACCTGCTATTTCTGGGAAAAGCGGCCGCAGTACTGACCGTATCCCCAGGTATCTTCATGGGACTTATTGTGGCGATCGTCCTCTTGTCCATTCTGTACGTCGGTCTCAAGGCCGTGTCGAGTCTCGAAGTTTCGTATGGCGCCTTTGAGAAGGAGATGGGCCCGGCCGCCCAGAAGAAGCAGCAGTAATTTGTCAAACGCATGGGCAGATGCACGGGTATGAGGCAGCACACCCAGCAACCGCTCGCGTTGTAGCATGTGTATGTCAAACAGGGAGTTATGGGCTTTGGCTTTTAGACTGTCAGTGTCTTTGCGCGCGATTTGATGGGGCCGGACGTGTGTTCATCGTGGGACTCGCGTAGATTGAAGAAGAACTTCAGCATATTCTTGCCATGTGTTTTTTGACCATTTGCATCGTGACCTTAACGGCGACACCAAAGAACGCCCGTACTCCCTTCCCAGTCATCTGAAATCACCGCGCATATCCCATGCAACCTGTCCGTCATCGCAATCCAGCGGTGAAAACCGCCCAGCCATCCGTCTCGTCTCCCTTTCCTTTTTCTAAAACATAAAGCCAGAACTCCTCCCTTACACCAGATGGCTTGGCAGGAGGAAGTTTGCAATGCCCTCCTTGACGGCGTACTCGTGCCCGCAGTTGCCGCACACCAGTTTGCCCTCCGAGATCTGGGTCTCCAGCAGCAGATGATGCAGGTCCTTCAGCATCTTCTCATCAGCCTGCAGCTCCTCCTGCGTCGGCGCCTGCTCCGGCAGTTGCGGAAAGCCAATCTGTGCACACCTCTCACGTCAGCTCCGTATCGCAAACAGCGCGACTCGGCCTCGCCGCAACAGAAAACGATGCGGGGGCGATACGCTTGTCGTCAAGACTGAGGTCGGGGGACACATACCTCAGACGACGTCGTCCGCAGCGCCGCCCAGTCCAACCGCGGGAGCACGTTGATCAACATCTCCGGGTTGATCTCAATGTCGTCTTGCACCAGCTCCGCGTCCTTGGGATGCAGCGGGAACGAAGCCGACGACGACTTGCAAGCCTTGACGGCGCAGGTGGTGAAGTTGAGGCTGAGAACTTTCATGACGGTTGTTGTGAGTACAAGTAGATAATTTTCCCTTGGCTCGTTAATGCTTTATTGTGGTTGAAATGTCGCGGTAGGTGTCCTGGGCCAGAGCTTAGGTGAACTTACACAACTTTTTCGACACAGTCGTGGGGTGTTGAAAGTCTCCACGTGACGCGCATATTGGTAGCGGCTCCAGTTGGGAGGCCCTCGAGAACATGGACTTCAGCAACAATGCCGCCCAAAAGAATGGAGCATTTTATTTCAAAGACAGAGTATTGCATGGTTGGTTCAATTGTCACGAATAATGACATTTTGTTACTTGTGATTTGAGCACTCCAGTAGCGTCGTATAGTGTGAGAACGGCAACAGGGCCATGGATACTGTATTTCTTAATGCTTCTCTAAGCCATCGTCTTCTCATAGCCAACATCGCTCTGCGGCTTCTTGCCTTTGGCTCGCGCACAGATCGCAATAGCGCCCAGGATGCCGCCAAAGAGCATCAGCTTCTGCACGGACGACCACCCAGAATACGAACCGGCCGCACTGGTCGCCGCATCAACAACTGGCGCGGCGCTGTCGGCCGCCTCGTCGAGGCCTGGAACGAAACCGCCACACGATCAGCACGCCGGCCAAGAGTACGAGAGGTGCGGCTTTGAGGCACGGTGCAGGATCTAGAGCTCGACGTGAATACCTTCAGGAGGAACCTCCAGCTCGCCGCTCTTGACAATCTTGACAGTCTTTTCGGGCTTGTCGCCAGCGGAGGTCTTGACGTTCTCAATCTTCTCGACAACGTCGTAGCCCTCGAGGACCTCGCCGAAAACGACATGTCGGCCATCGAGCCACCTGCAACAGGGTTAGCCGGCTGGACCCCGCGTGCGTCTCAGTGTTCGGAGGGAATGACGTACGAGGTGATGACGGTGGTGATGAAGAACTGGGAGCCGTTGGTGTCGGGGCCAGCGTTGGCCATGGACAGCAGGCCCTTCTTGGTGTGCTTCAGCTTGAAGTTCTCGTCCTTGAACTTGTTGCCGTAGACTTTAACGGGCTTCGAGTCAGCCAATTGGCACTACCATCACTGGTGGCAGACGGTGCTACTTACTCGACTTGCCACCGGTGCCGTCGCCCTTGGTGAAGTCGCCGCCCTGGATCATGAACTGCTTGATGACGCGGTGGAAGGTCGAGCCCTCGTAGCCAAAGCCCTTCTCGCCAGTGGCCAGGGCACGGAAGTTCTCGGCCGTCTCGGGGACAGTCTTGCCGTAGAGGCCCATGACGATTCGGCCGAGGCTCTCGTCGCCATGCTGAATGTCGAAGTAGACCTTGTGGGTGATCTTGGGGCCCTTGGCAGCCTCGGCCGTCTGGGAGAAGAGAACCAGCCCGACTCCGAAGAGCAGGGCGGCGGAGACGAGAAGCCGTCTGAAATTGAACATGCTGGAGGTAGTCGACGATTGGGATTGGATCGACGCTTGGGGGGAAGAGAAGAAGAAGCGGGATCGAAGCAGGAGGACGCAGCGAGGTATGGACACCTGTACCGTTTAGCTTAGGTGATCCGTTTCAAGCTTCCCCGCCGCTGCAGCTGCGGGACGGTCCCTGCGCCAGGGCGCTGCGACTGCCCAAAACAACCTAAGCCCCTGTGTTTCGCGGCGGCGGGGCCAGAACAATTGTTAGGTAAGCCGCCATCCCCAATTAGCCGCAGCTTCTCCGACCTCGTTCGCGCGACTCTTTTGCAAGAAGCCGACGGACGATACTTGACGGTTGGCATGCGACATCACCGCTAGACGTGAAATTCTAGCTACAGCCGCCACAATGGTATGCTGGTGGTCGACTGCCTTTACATGTATCCCCCTGCTGACGCATTTCCTGCAGGTGTTCATTCTAGGAGTCAATTTCAACGAGGGCAAGCTCGTCAAGGTAAGTCTTCGCGACTGGCTGCCGCTCTGCGCATTTCGGCCACTGACCGTGCTGGTACTCGAACACAGAAAGCCCTCGAGTCCTTTTATGCCCTCGGCCCGAGCACTTCGACCCGCATCATGGCCAAGTACTCGATCCACAAGCTCGCCAAGATCGGCTCTCTGGCCCCGAGAACCGTCACGTCCCTGACGGCCGAGCTTTCTCAGATGACGATAGAGACGGACGCTAGGAGGCTGGTCCAAGACAACATCAGGAGGCTAAAGGATATCGGGTCGAATCGTGGTAGACGACATGCCATGGGCTTGCCGGTGCGCGGCCAACGGACGAGGACGCAAACGGCCACGGCGAACAAGCTCAATCGGGTCGAGCGGAAGTCCTGAGGCTCTCGCCCTTTTCTCAACATCTTACACTTATACGCTGGCGCATTGAAATGCACAAATGGCCAGAACAATACCACAAGAACCGGATCGGTCCGTTCATCATTTCACAGGCCGGGAACATCATCTGGGTACGGACGGGGTGCGCCTACCAGACTTTGTACAAGAACATGTATATAGGAGCTGTACGATGATACGAGGAGAATAAAATTTCACCTTCAGCGGCACATGATATCCAGTATACGGCTCAAGCCCAATATGGTCTTTAACTTACGGTTCTCCCGTCCTCCATGACAGGCGCGCCTTCGGCCTTCATCTTGGCAGAGACGGCATCTACGTCCTGCCAGACGCGAAGGACATTGCCGCCAACGACCTTGGCAGCGTCTGAGTCGCTGACACCTGCTCGCAGAAGAGCCGCAACCAGATCTGGGTACTTCGTAACGTCCTCGAAGCCAGCTGGCAAATCGAGAATGCCGTCAAAGTCAGTGCCGATACCGACGTGGCTGTAGCCGATGAGGTTGCCAATGTGCGTGATGTGCTTGACGATTTGGTCCAAGTTGGCGTTCTCGGGGTCGTCTTTGGGGAGGCCATTATCGCCACCGACGTCGACGCAAGATATGAACCCCGGGCTGATGTTGACCATGACCACCGAGTTGCGCTCCTTGACGAGCTGGAGGATGTGGTCCTTGACATTGCGCGGATGGGGGCAGATGCTCCAGGCGGAGCTGTGGGAGAAGATGACAGGGGCCTTTGAGCCTTCCCAGTCTCCGCCACCGAGAACGTCAACCATGGTGTCATCGCTGGACCCGATCATCAGCATGCAGAAGGAAGGAGATTGACAGCAGAACGGGTTCGAGCAGTTTGATGTCATCACTCACCTAACGTGGGAAAGGTCCACAATCATGCCGATACGGTTCATCTCGTGGATGAGCTGGCGCCCAAGGGGGCTGACACCTCCCCAGTGCGGCTCGGCCTTCCTCAGGGGGTGCTCGAGAACCGCGGCGTCGGCGAACTTGTTGTGGCAGTTGTGCGTGAGGGTGGCATACCGAACGCCAAGACCGTGGAAGAGGCGCAGATTGGCGGCCGAGTTGCCGATCTGGTGGAGGCCTTCTACGCCGAAGGGAGAAATCAGCTTGCCGGCCTTGAAGGCGCCGGCAACGTCTGAGCTGTCCAGCTTCATGGCAAAGTCGCGGGGATAGGCGCCGAAGGCTCTGGCCGTGACGTCGATCTGATCCAGGGTGTACTGGACGCCTGGACAACGAGTCATTCAGTACAGCACATGGGAAAGTGGGCAACAACTTGGTGGGATGGAGACTCACTGGCTGATAGGTTCTCGTCCGAAAAGTCATCGCCCTTGGCCGGACAAGGGGCGAAGACGCTCCAAAAGGCACCGCCGGATTGACCGGCTCTCAAGCGAGCTAGGTCAACCTCACCGGGCAGCGTCCCATTCTCGAACGATTCAGCCCATTCGGGATTGTCAACGCGGTTGCCATAAAGGAAGCGCATGGCGATGGCGAAGTCGACATGGCCGTCTGCACGTGATGGATATCAGCCAAGTCTTGCGCAAACCTCGAATATGATATCGAGCTCGCACCTATCAGGGGGGTTTTGGCAAGGATCCTGCGAGCCCGTCGCTCAGCCGACATGTGTTTCTGGCAAACACGATCCGAGACGCGACGGTAGCAGTGGGCGACAGGCTTGTGAAGGAGACTGAGGAGCAAAAGCGCGATGAGGGCGTAGCCCATGGCCCGAAACGGGGTCAGCTTCCGGGGCCGTCGCTGGCTCGGCTCTGCGGCAAAGGGAGTGCAGTCCTTGTTGGACGAGGGCAACTCGGGTTCGCTTGCAACAGCCATGGTGTAGCTCGAGGAACAGGATGAAAACGAACGGGTGAGGAACAAGAAGCGCACGGCACCGAGAGTAAGTGAGAATGGACGGCACGCGAATGTTTGAGTCAACTAGGAAACGACGAAAACCGCAAGGAAGGAAGGCGCATAAGGCGGCGAGAACTCTGGGTGTCACCGACGCAATGCGCGGTTCGCGTATTAACGACAGCGTGATGCAGCTTCAACGTCCAAGACGGGCTGCGGAAGTCGGCGGAGCCGCAGGTTGTTTAGCCACAGGGGTGCGGAATGGACGAGATGCGATGGCGGAGCTCGGAGTAAGCACGCGTTCACCCTTGCTCCTCCAATTGTTCAGAAGCTCGCTCCAGCTCTGTATCTTGGTTCCCGACGCCGCATCGAGGGCGTCAGCGGGTGTCGAAGCAATGATATTCGGAGTGCCGCGCTCTACCTTATGGGACGACGGAGACTGTACACCTTGGGGCCCTTGGCAGACCTACGTCACACACTCGGAACGAACCTAAGGCTGGGTAAACCGTTGGTGGGTCCGTGGGTCCTTGAAACAACAACTCGGCGGCGCATTTTGAAGGGAGCAGGCACTTGCTGGACCGCCTCATTTACAGTTTGCCATCGCTTGCCACAATCTCGTGGAAGTCGACTTTGCTCTGCAGGTCCAGCTTTTGAAAGCTCGAAGGAAATTGCTGTCGTCACTCTGCGTCTGCTGCCACTCGTGACGTCGGGTGATGTAAGGTATAACATACCTTGGGTAATAGCTGTTATGCGGAGTAAGGTATCTAAGGTAAGCTCAGAGGACGGGCTACAGCAAGGGACACCCTTCGCCATCATCAACCACCGATTGCAGGTGCCCGTCCGTCATGTCGCAGCGAGAAGGTGCTCAGTCGAACCGTTGATGCAGTAGCTATTACTCGTACTCGTACGCACGCCAGGGCCAAGGGCCAACACGAGGCCGCTGGGGCCCGAATCCACCTTCAGCCACCACCGGCCTCGATAGGCGCTGGATCTGCGTCCCCAGAAGCCTCTAAATGCGAAGTGCGCCAGCGCCCCCTGGCCTAGCGAGCCGCGTTTCCCAGGCACTAGCCTCGCCAGCTCCCAGCTTCCATTCATCCATCCATCCTGCGGCAAGCCTCAACCCTCCACGCATCCTCGTCGTTCCCACTTCGCATCCAGCGTCCAGCCTCGCTGCAGCGGCCCTCGTTCTGCAGGTGTGAGATAGGGTACCTTGGTTCTGTGTTAGCTTTTTGTTTCGAGCAAAAGCACCAGCACTTGCGACCTCCGGCCATACTCCTCCGAGCCGCCAGCCTCATCAACCGACAAAGCGCACCATTCTGAACCAACCCTCCCAGCCAGCATTCCTCAGAACCTGTGCCCCTTACTCTCGCACCGACGTCTACGTCAACCAAAGACATCCTCGCGCCCGGGCACGTCGTGTTGTAGTCAACCACTGGCTTCCTCACAAGCGACGCTTGTAACCTTGCTCCTTTGTCCTCCTTCCCCTTCCTCGACTCTGCAAGCACACGAGCAGCGCGCAGCACCCAGCTGGCTGGAGTAGGTCACGATGCCCAGCTTCGCCGACTCCTTCTGGTCGAGCGACTACGCCGCAGGTACGTTCAAGAAGCACCCACCCACCTGCCTCGACTGGAGCCTCGCGGCTAAGAGGCATCAACAGGACTCGGCGTCCTGTTTGGCAAGCTCCAGCAAGGCGTCATGGAGAATCGCCAGGTCCTAACCATAGCCCGCCTGCGCGCCGAGGCCGAGGACACGTACGGCCAGCGTCTCGGAGACATTGCGCCTTCAGCAGACAAGATCACCGGCGGGTTTGCCCGAGACGACGGCGCCACCGTCCGCAAGGTAGGCTCCCTCAGACTGCGCTGCCCGTTTCCGCATGCTGATGCCCATGCTTCTCCCACCAGGCCTATGAGGGCATGCGCACCGAGATGCAAGATGCCGCTCGCAGCCATCAGCGCATCGCCCAGAACATCCGAGACCTCGTCGTGAACCCATTTTCGCGCTGGTGCGACGCCCACGAGGCCCGCGTGCAAGACTCCCAGGACGAGCTGCAGAGCCGTATCAAGGCCCACGACCGACAAGCCGACGCCGTCCGCAAGCTGCGATCCAACTACTTCAACAAGTGCCGCCTTGTCGAGGACCTCGAGGAGGAGAACAAGCTGGCCTTCCAAGAGCCAGAGGTCGGCAGCCCCAAACCGAACCAGGCCCCCGGCCAGCCCATTCCCGAGATAAAGGTGCAGCCTCACAAGGAGGAGGAAGCCCCCGCCGACGACGACGACGAGATATACGAAATCGGTGACGAAATCTACCAGCCCGACCAGCTGAAGAAGATTCTCTCTCAGATGCTGTCCACCATCAGGATGGGCGAGACCAAAGTCCCCATCCTTGGCACCTACCTCAACACCTCTGCCGGCTCCGACATTGTCGAGTACCTCCAACGGAACATGGGCATCACCAGCGTGAGCTACGCTGAGCGCATCGGCCAAGACCTGATATCCAACGGCCTGCTGCGCCTGATCGGCAACGTCGGCAGCACCTTTGCCAACAGCTCCAGGATGTTCTACCAGTGGCGGCCCAAGGCCTTCAAGATTGCCGGCGTGCCAGACAAGAAGCAGCAACTCGGACGGACCTTTTCGCTCCCGGTCACGGGCTCGGATGGCGGCGACTCGCCCGTCGTGGGCACCGTCAGCGAGTACCTAGCCAACTGGAACGTCCTCAAGAACGAGCATCCCGGCGAGACGCCAGCCCAGCGTCTGCACCGCGAGTCGCGCGAGTCGGACGAAAAGTACAGGGCCGGCGTTCGGAAGCTCGACCAGCTGCGCTGCGAGCTGGAGGAGGCCATCGTCCTGCACCTCAAGTTCCTCGAGCGGTGCGAACTGGACCGGCTGAAGGCCATCAAGACGGTCATCCTCGACTTCTCCGGTACCATCGGCAACGTTATCCCCAGCTTGCAGTCCACCGTGGACAAGATGCTCTTGTTCCAGGAGACTGTCCAGCCGGTGGGCGACTTGCGGTACCTTCTCGAGAACTACCGCACGGGAAGCTTTGTGCCAAAGGTCGTTGTCTACGAGAACTACTACAACAAGGTGGACGACCAGACCTTTGGCGTCGACCTGGAAGCAAGGGCCAGGGCCGACAGGAAGCGCGTTCCGTTCATCGTCACCACCATCCTGACATATCTCGACCACCACTACCCCGATTTGGAGGGCGACGAGGCGCGCAGAGGCGTGTGGCTGGTCGACGTTCCTCTTGCCCAAGTGCACAAGTTGCGATCCAGGGTCAACGATGGCAAACCCATCACCCAGGAGGTTCTTGGCGAATTCGATATCCCCACGATTGCTAACCTTCTCAAGCTGTATCTTCTCGAACTACCAGGTACGTTGAGCCCGCGCAGCTGTTTTAGGTTGCCGCCGCTGACTTCTTGTAGACTCGCTCGTCAGCTCCCACGTCTACGAAATCATCCGCACCATTTACACCACCCCTGCTGCTGACGGGACCGATGCGTCTCGCATCGCGGTGCTCCAGCAGACCCTCTCGCAGCTACGGCTCACGAACATCGCTACCCTGGACGCTTGCATGAACCACTTCACACGCCTCATCGACCTGACCTCGGCCGATGAGGAATACGTCAATGGTCTGGCCGCGACATTGGCCCCTTGCATCCTACGGCCGCGCACGGAAACGTCTCTCACGCTAGAGGAGAAGCACGCCACCAGGTTGGTTCGGGATCTCTTCGCGCACAAGGATCCCATCTTCAGCGAGCTGAAGCGCATGTCGACGCTGAACCACTCGTCGTCCGTGGGGGAAAGGAACCGCCCACGAGCTGTGAGCACGGATGAGAGCAACCGAAAGGCGCTGATGGAGGAGCGCAATAGGGCTCTGCTCGAGAAGGCCAACGCGTCGCGGAGTCGCGCCACGAGCCCGGCCCCCAGCCCTAGAGGCCATCGCCGCGACCGTAGCAGCGGCGGGCCCGAGACGAGATTTCCGATCCAGACGAGCCCAACTTCGGCTGACCGCCACAGAACCAGCCTAGGGGGCATCGAAGGCCGCATCAAGCGCTCCTCCCTCGACGTGCCCGACCCCGATGGCACCGCCAGCACCGCCGAGGTGGCGAACGGCTCGTCGCAAGCTGCCAAGACCAACGGCAGCGAGACCGGGTCCGAGAAGCGCGACAGCGGCGGCCGCGTCGGCACCAAGTTCGTCGCCGGGAAGCGAGTCCCGGCCTCGCCGCCGCAAGAGGCCGAGGCCGAGCCCACTCCTCGGGGCGTCACCCTCGAGGACAAGCCCATGGACGACTAGTGACGTCTACTGGGCCTCTTCTTCTGTACTCTCCCCTGCCAGCGGCAACGCCACGGCCGCTAGCTAGCCGGCAAAACGATTTCAAACGTCCATCATCATACCCCCTTTTGGTCCGCCATTTACTTTCTCTTTGTCAGGGTCACGTTGTACGGGTTCATGGGCACATGAGACACGGCATGGTGTAGCTTTTCTTTGTCTCTTCTCACAGTCTTGGTCGGAGGCTGTCTTTAAGAGGGACATGTATGTTATTCGTAGCATGAGATGACAAGAATTAAACGGCACAGACACGCAGCGTGAATGCTCTGTGCGTCTCCTTTTCACTTGGGCTGTCTGTAACACTGCGAGTCGTGTGTCGCAAGAGGTGGCAAGGGATGGAAAATTGGGAGCGAGGCTGCGAATGTGTATACGGGAACACTTGTGCTACGCAGTACAAGGACTTGACGGGGTCACGGGGCGCGTGCTAGAATGGAGACGCTGGGATATCTTGTTCATCCATTTATTCCCCTCTTCCAATCGTAGATGTCAGCCAAACGCAGCCATCACGCCATCGGCCTTCCTATCGACGAGCCAGCCAACTTCAGGCCGCCTCGCCCGCCGGCTCCTCGATCTCCACGAGTCGCTTCTTCTTCTTCATCTTCTTCTTGGGAACAACCACGGCGTCCTCCACGGCCGGCGACTGCGCTCCCTCCTTGGCCCCCGACGCCTCGACGCCTTCCTCCGACACGAGCGGATTCTTCTTCTTTTTCTTGACGGGCTTGGTCTCCGCGGCGGCGCCGTCCTCGCCCGCCGTCTTCTTGGCGACCTTCTTCTTCTTCTTTTTGACGACGGTGCCCTCGACGTCGACGCCCTGCGCCACCTGGATGCGCTCGTTGGCGCGCTGCATCTCGAGCCGCAGCCGCTCCACCTCCTTGACGGCCTGCTGCATCTCCGCCTCCTCGCGCTGCTGCCGCTCGTAGTCGTACCCGTGGGTCGGCTGCTCGCCCTCGAGGCTCAAGGCGCCGATGGTGCTCGAGTCGACCTGCAGGAGCGACTGCTTGAGCTTCCTGCTCCGGGCCTTGGCGAGGCTGTCCGAGTTGTTCTCGGAGTCGTAGTTGCGCCCGGGCCCGCTGTCGCCGCCCTCGAGGGTCTCGTCGGCTGCGATGATCAGTTTCTGCTTGGGCTTGCGCGGGGGTTTGGGCGCTGGCGCGGGGACGTCTCCTGCTTTGTCGAGGTCCAGCTGCATGATTGGGATGGAGTCGATGTCGAGGTCGGGCCCGTTGCTGTGCTGGAGGATGCTGTGGATAGGGGTCGACGTCCGCGGGGTATCATTGCTGGGGATGTAGAACGGGTCGTCCTTATTCCTTTCAAGGCGGTCAGCCTTCCGTCTCGCGATGATGTCGGCGTCGAGGTAGCTCTCTTCGCTCGGCTGCTGGTACGAGCCCGCCATGTCCTCGGCCGGCTCTGCCAGTCTGCTGATGGCCGGCGCGGATGACGATATGCTCGTCGGCGGCAGCCGCTGGTTGTAGTACACCTCAAAATCATCCGCCTCGTCCGATGCCAACGAGACCAGGTCCGCCTGGGAAAGCAGCTGGTTGAGGTTTGAGTGAATAGGCTCGTCGAGGTCAAGACCGTCAGGCTTGGGCACGTTGCGCTGGGCCCCGGGTGCGACCGAGTTGAGCTCCCAGCCGTTGAAGAGGGATGGTATGGCCTGTGTGAGGAGCAGGGGAGGGTCCTGTTGGCTCTCGTCGGTAGATGCGGGCTGTCCAGATGCCGCCTCCGCTGTGAGCTTGAGCAGTTCGATGAACTCAACCGCCCGCTCTTGGACTTCCAGGTTAGGGTGCAGAGCTAGCGGTTCCGCCACATGAAGGATGCGTGCCATGACGAGCGATATTCTAGACTTCCTCTCAGCCGTCCACGGCTCCGTCTCGTCTCCGGCTATTGACGCAAACACCTTGGTGATTGCGAGCAGCGCAGTCGTGCACACTTCCGGTCTGCCCGTCCTTGGCACCACCTGCAGCAGCCCGTTGAGCGTGTCATCCGGCGTCGACAGCTGCACTGCATACTCTCCCAAAATCCAGGTCACGGATTTGAGCGCGCCCGAAGTGATCATGTGGCCCGCGGGGGCGTCTGCGATGAGCTGGGCAAGGATGATCTCGGAGGCTCTGACGACGGTGGCCCGCAGGGCCCTGACCTTGACTGCGATGTTTCGCAACTCGTCTCCTATTTTCTCCGAGACATCCACAGAGGACCGTGATGCAGTCGAGGCGATATCATCGTACGCTCGCGGGACAGGAGCCATGCGAACGAGCTGCGTCAACACGTCGATGTACCAGTCGAAATCCAGAATGTTGGAATAGTTGTCCTTGGAGCCCATGAATAAAATCCTTCCAATGACATCGATTCTATAATCTTCTGGTAGAGGGGGATCCTCGTCGTCCGTCCTGGCCGACTCCATGATGGCGACCTGCACGTCCGAGTCCGAGTCCGAACTTGGCATCATCGAATTCGCCTCTTGCCTCTTCCAGTCTTTGGCGGGGGTAGAGGATTTTAGTTGCTTCATCAGCCGGCTCACGACCGATATCAAATTGTCGCTCGTCACCATGCCCTGCACGAGATCGAGGGCCTGTATCCGAATTGTTATGTCAGGGCTGTCAATGCACTCCAGTATCACGTCTTCTTGCTGGGCAACGAGATATGGGTGAGTGACGACGATTTTGTTGAAGGCCAACAACGCAACGTATTTCACTTAAAAAGGAATGTTAGCAATTGTACGGTCAACAAGAACGCGATTCTGACGCACGATTCGGATCGCCATTGATCATTACCATGCCACGAAGCTTGTTGACGCAAAGCGTGGCGATCTCGTCTGTTCCCGAGGCATCTTCCCCGTTCCCAAGTATGCCGCCCTGGATGATGCCGTTGATGCATTCGTACAGTAAGGACATGGCCGCGGTCGTCGACATGATGTTGGTGAGAGGAGGCAGCAGCTTCCTCACAAGCCGAGGTTCCAGAGGGGTCAGAGTCGCAAACTGCTTCCGCGTCAGCTTCAAGCTTTCCAGGCATAGGGATATGGCCACGCACGAGCTTGATAAGCTTTATCGCCATCCAGTTGTTGCCGCCGTCGACAAGCAGCTCGAACAGCCGCGGGGCCAGGGGGAGAAAGTCGTGCGGCCGCCGCCACCCCAGCTCGCACACCACGTTCACAATGGCCGCCGTCACGCTCGGGTCCTCATTAGGGTCCATCAAGCGCTCCTTTATCTTGGGCCACGCCGCGCGCAGCGCCTCGGGGTACACCAACGCCAGCCGGTAGAGAGTCACCAACGTCTTCTTCCGAATGTTGGCATGGCTGTGGCTGAGACGTGGCAGCAAGTCGGCCAAGGTCGAAAGCGCAAGCGACGGAGTTATGACGTGCGGAAGCGTGGCTATCGGAAGAGAGATGACGGTCGGGGTGGACGAGGCGAGGTCCTGGACGTCGACGTCAGCCACGAGCTGGAGGCTTGAAGGGGGGGCAATACCTTCTTCAACAGATTGGTCGCCAGCATGAGGACCTCGGTGTCTGGGCGGAAGCTCTGCACGGCGCCCAAGTAGCCCACGCGCTTCTGGTGGTACTTGGGGGACGACATGACCTCGAGGACGTGGAAGGAGGCCCACGACATGTCGTAGCCCACCATCTCGAGGTAGATGAGCTTCAGGAGGGCCGTGGCCTTGACATCTGTTCGGCGAGACGCCAGATAAGCAACGCCCGACAGACAGCACAAAGGGGAGACTGCGACGCACCCATGTCCTGACTGCGGACTTCGGCTCGACATTCCTTCAACGTCTTCTGTATGTACTCCTTCTCGTTGCCCTTGTGGTTCCGCAACCCCTTGATGAGGTCGTAGAGGGACTTCTCGAACCTAGGAAGCACCAGCAGTCAGCTTCACAGCCCTCGACTCCTTGGGCACAACAGAGCACTCGTACATGATGCCAGCTCGTAGCCCCGCGTGGGGCTGGCGCAGTTGGAGGAAGCGAAAGGCGTGCTCTCTCGTCACGCTGTTTTGGTCGTCGGTCGCGCGCAGATTGGCCGGATGCTCATTGTGCGCGTCTTGTGGTCCAGCCGGGCGTTTGCTTTGCGGCGCCCGTCGGTGCTGGTGCAGAGGGACGGTTGTCGATGTCGGGAGACGATGACGGAGCTGGGTCGCGGTGGCGCATTAGCTCTGAAATAGCGAACTGCCTACCCTGTACCATGTGGCGGCTTGGCTCCCACGACGGAGCCATAGAAAAAGTTGGCGTTCACGAATCTCAATGGGTCATCGCGTACAGACAGGAATACGATTAAATATTACTAAGGTCGAATTTCTCGAACCTGCTTGTTGTTGGAGCACAGGTCTCTGGTGTGCATATGAAAAGGCAGCAACGCCTGTGCTACGGGTCACGTTGGTCCTTGTAGCCCACACGACGCTGGCTTTGATTAAGCAGCTGTACGGAGTAGTTTTGGTCAAACTGCGGGAGCAGTTAATGAACCAGTCTTGTTTTAAATTTCGTAAGAAGGGCAGAATCTCAAGTACTACGAGTATATGAAGGCATTCAGATAGTGCATTAAAAGCGGCTGCTTTGTCACTGAAGTTGTGCTACACAGCAGCTGGGCGAGACTCAGGTACCAAGGCTAGCAGTGAAACAAACCCGTGGTCGGCCGATCCCGTGCACTCCACTTGCCGATTCGCAACAACTTCGACGCTCAACACCACCGCCTTACACCGCCAGCGGCGCCGTCCTCGCCTCTCCCCGTGCGCGCTGACACTCGCATCGCGCTCATCCGTCGGCAGTTCAACGGAGGAACCGCACCCAGCAGGAATGGCATAATTGGCCGGCACCCACTCCTTTCTGTCCCGGCCATCACGACATTCGTTGACGACATCCATCTCCCATCCTCGCCATGTCTCTCCGGATCGCGGCACCGCGGCTCCCCCTGAGCCGGGTGTTGACTCCTTGCGCGCGCCCCAGCCGCCGCTCTTTCTTCAGCTTCCCCGGCAGCGGCAGCGACGCGACGCAGAACCTCACGGCCACGCGCGTCCTCCCCTACGGCCGCGACCCCCTCTACGAGCTCATCGCCGACGTCGACTCGTACCACCGCTTCGTCCCCTACTGCTCCCTCTCGCGCGTCACTGACTGGGCCCCCGCCGATGCCCACGGCCGCCGCTGGCCCGCCCGCGCGGACCTGCACGTCGGCTGGGGCGGCTTCAGCGAGGCCTTCTCGAGCCGCCTGCGCTGCGTCCCCGGCGTCTCCGTCGAGGCCGTCAGCGGCGACCCTGCATCCGCCGAGGCTGAGGCCGCCTCCGCCGTCTTCAAGAGCCTCGTCACGCGCTGGTCCCTCAAGCCCCTCGCCCACGATGCCGCCGCCGCCCCGTCGACCGAGGTTCACCTCTCCATCCAGTACCAGTTCGTCAACCCGATCTACGCCGCCGTCAGCGCCGCCGTTTCCGACAAGGTCGCCGGCCTCATGATCGAGGCCTTCGAGAGCCAGGCGCGCGAGCGGCTGTCGTCTACACGCAAGCCGTGACCACCGAAACCCCCGACGACGCGCTACACTGATTCCTTCTCACATATTCCTCATACAGAGCACATAGTAGACTATTGCATCTAGACGGCGTTGGGACAGCTGGGTATAGAACTGTAAAACAAGAAACAATACAGACCAATTCACTTTTCACAGACGTATCCAACAGCTCTCTACACACACATGTGCCACCCAAAAGGGCCCTTCCCAAGCACCTTCCTCGGGCCACATTCACCCGCCGACAGCTAGCTTCGAAAGGGCCTCTCCTCATTATGCCCACCGCGGCGTCGTAGCGCAGACTGCCTGCCAGCATGGCTGGCTCTCAAGGTATATCAGTAGTTCGTCGTCTCCGAACACTTGGTCCATCCACAAACTCCGGTAAATATGCAGAGAAAAGGCGAAAAGAGACGTCACTGTTGAGTAGGGAGGGGAAGCGAATTGCACAATGCACTCTGTAAGAACGGAGCGGAATCCTTTTCGCCGCCAAGAATCGCAGAATAGCTCGCTAAGGTATCGGATGAAGGATTTTTCAATGTCATACGTCGTCACAAGGTCGAGGGGTGTCCTCATTGTGGTTTCCTGCTTGATCTGTTTGCTCACATTAGCACCGCTATGCCTGAGCTGGAGGGCCGAGGTGGGGACTCTCTTACTTCTTCTTTGTTGGCTTCCCCGCGAAGAACGTCAGCATGGCTGAGTTCCTCTTGCTCTTTGGCTTGCTCGGGCCTGGGCCGACGTCGACAATGTTAACGCCATCGGGTCCATGTGAGCGGCGACCCGCTGGTCCGGGCCATCCCGGCGGTGGCGCCATGCCAACTCCGGGACGGTGCCCGGCTGGACCGACTCCGGGGATATGGGGGGGTATCGGTATTCCGCCCATGCCGCGGTGCCGGCCCGAAAGCGGCACACCCCCGGGCAGCTTCGGCCCCAGCGGCGGCATCTTTTCCACCGGCCACATGGTCATGCTGATGTTCCAGTCCGGTTCGATGACCTTTTCCCACACAGACGGCAGGATGATCTCGCCGTTGGGGCCCGTCAAGTCGTAATGGCCCTGCTGCACATGCGGTCCGATAACGTCCACGTGCAGAAACGCCTGCTTGATAAGCTCCTCCATGCCCTGAGCATCTCGGGTCAGTGCTCTGTTCTTGTGATTCGGGGGTGAGCGCGGTTGACTTACCTGCCATGTGGCGCAAAGATGGAAGGGAAAGCTAAACTTCCTCCCAACGGCATCCTTAAACTTGATCGGCGGCTTCTCCGTCTTCTTCGCAGCCTCCTCGAGTGTGACCTTGGCCTCCTCCTGCATCCGTTTCTTGAGGGCCTCGTGCTCCTTCTTGGCGTTCGCTTCGGCTTCAGCAGCCTTGGCCGCCGCCTCCTTCTCCGCCGCAACCTTGGCCGCAGCTTCAGCCTCGGCCTTGCGCTTGGCGTCCTCCTGGATTAGCTTGAGACGCTCGGCCTCTTCGGCAGCCTTCTTCGCGGCAGCCGCCCGGGCCTCGGCCTCGGCCCTGAGGGCTGTCTCGAGGCGGATCTTCGCGGCCTCCTCAATCCTGGTGCGCTCTTCTGCCTCCCTCTGCCTGCGCTCCTCCGCCGCTTTCATCTCCGCCTCGAATTTCCTCTTGGCATTTTCCTCCGCGCGCTTCGTGGCCTCGGCTTCCTGCCGCGCCCTTTCTTCGACGGCCTTTCGCTCGGCCTCCATCCTCGCCACGGTGGCACGCTCTGCGTCAGCCCTAGCTCGCGCAATTTCCCGGGCCGCTTCCTCTTGCTGCTTCTTCATCTCCTCCATCTTCCTCAGGAACGAGTCCTCGGCTTCTTTACGTATCTGGATGTCGCGCTCCCGCATCTCCTCGAGAGCCCTTTGCTTCTCTTCGTGGGCCCTGATCGCAGCGAGCTGCGCCTCCATCTTGATTTTCTCAATGTCGACGGGAGGCTCCTTTGGAGGCGCCGGGGTCGCCGGCGCGGCAGGAGCGGGGGCCGGGGCTTCGGTGGCCGGCGGCGGCGGCGGCGACAGGTGAAACTGCTGCATGTGGGCAGGAAGGCTGTACTGCGGCGGCACGCCGTAGAAGCCGTGTTGGTACGGTATCATGTCGTACATGTGCCTCTGCTCGCCGCCAAAGTAGCTTCCGCCGCCCGAGCTGTTGCTCATGGGGGTGAAGGGGTTGGGGCCGTAGTTGCCGTACGGAACCATCTGGTTGCCACCTGGGTAGCCCCCCATGTAGTGGCCGCCATGGTTCTGGGGATACGGCTGGGGATGGCCGCGTCCGCCGTAGTAACCCCCGCGATGAGCGGGAGGGGGCTGGTAGGCCGGGCCGTAGTGGCCGCCGAAGTCCTCCGAGGGATCCACGCTGGGCGGGTTCGGTGCAGGCGCCTGCACCGGGTGGTACTGCGCGTGCGGGCGGGTCAATCGGTGGTGTCGTGAGGCGGTTCTTGCGGCGCGCGGATGGGAGGGAGGGATCTCGTTACTGGCACTTGCGGAATCGGATGGGTGAACGTCGTCGTAAAGGTCGTCCTCGTCCTCCCACTCGGCGTCGTCGTCGGTGATGGAGTATTCTCTTTCGTGGTGGGAAAGACCCTCTTCCTCACTGTTGTAGGAAGTCGAGCGCGAGCTTTCGCCGCCCGTGTGGATGGTGATCTTGGTCGGTCGTCTGATTAGTCTGGTCAGCGGTGAGTGGTTTGAAGACGGTGACGAGCCGACGGAGGGTTGGGGGCACCCACGGCATAGCAGACGCGGTCAGCAAAGGGCTGTTATTGCCGTTCACTCGCGACAATCCGGTCGAGACGGTCGGAGCAAAGGCGCAAGCTGCCGAGGCTGAGGGCAGCGAGGAGCCTGGATGGCACAGATGCGAGTGCAACGTCTGCGGACGACCCAACAGTCGGAGTCGTCGTGGCCCCCAGAGTCGAGTGCTGGGCCTGTGGCAGTGCGGCGATTGTTGCGCTGGCTGCGGCTGTGGACGGCGACGGGGAGGGTCAACAATGCAGGCAGGCAGGCGCTGGCGCGAGGAGCGTTGCTAGCCAAAGAAGCGGTAGTGCGACAGGGGGGAGGGGTCGATTGGCTGGCGGCGGAACGAGAGCGCGAGGGGCTGATGGGATGACCGTAAGAAGACGATGTCCGCTGCGTAAGGTAGGGTGTGGTGGTGGTGGTGGTGGCGGTGGTGTTGGTGAAGGGAGGACGACAGGCGAGGCACGGCAACCAAGGCGGGAGGGGCTTGAGAGGCACGAAGCTTTCGCTTGCCCTGAGCCGGTCAGTCTGTCGTTGCAGTGCGCGCAGCAGCCTGCAAGGCAAGGCAAGGTAAGGTATACAGCCCCGCTTACAGCACAGCAAGCACAGCAACGGGTGGAGTCGAGATGACGGAGCTCCCGAGCGCAAGCGCTGGAGGTGCTTGTGTAATAGATGGGGGGTGCCCGACGAATCGCGACAGACGGCTCGGGGTGTTGGCCGAGGGTGGCGACGGATGGCGGATGAGTATGACCACGGTCGGGGGCGCGGATCGGCGGTGAGTGTGAGTTGCTCGCAGTGTGGTGGGGGATGGTCCAGATCGCGGCAAGACGGAGCAGCTGGGCGACGAGGGCGTGAGCCGTGCTGCGCTGCGCTTCGCGGGAGAGGGCAGAGGGTATCCCGGCGTCCTGTCTTGCGGGAGCGAGGGTGACGTTGGGTAATATCAAGGTGTGACCCGGCAGAGTGTGTGACCCGGCACAGGTGGTGAGATATCTGTCGGGCTGGCACAAAGAATGCTGGCTGCTGTTGGAGGACAATGATGCCCAGGCGCTGTTCTGGCAAGGCACGGAGTAGCGAGTGAGTGGATGGTGTTGCGCGGCGCGAGGACGGCGCTGGTTTTGGCGAGCGATGGACAATGGGAATTAGCCTTCCAGTTGTCTTTGAGCAAGGTGCTCGTAGGGCCAAGCAGAGGGCAAGATTGGCACAATGCCGCAGGCTTGTTGTGGGAACGAACCCTGTCCTGTGCGCCGGCTTCGCTATCGGAAAGCGTGGTCGCGAGGGTTGATTGGGCTGACAGGGCAGGCACCGGCTCACTCAGCTTCTCGAGTTGCGAGCACACACCTTGCCTTGGGTCTCTTCTTAGCCGAATCGCTCGCGCCCAGGAAGCCCTGCGCAGTGGCCCTGTCAGGCAAGGTACGAGTAAATATACTAACACGCAAACACTCGCAAGCGAAGCCGACACGCAGCGGTATAAGTCAAGCGCCCAACACCAACCCGGCTCTGCCCTCCCTCCGGCAGGCCTGCGCGAGTGCTGCTGCACTCTTCTACTCGTATGCCGTCGACGTCAGCGCCCGTTAGTCAATCGCTGTGTCACCGAGATCTTGTTGGGCGATTGCGACGTCTGGCTCCGCTGCTGCAGCCACCCAGGACGCAGACAAAGCGGCCGGTACCGAAGCCGTTGACAGGCGGGGGCCGTGATTTCATGTAATACGAGCAGTCCCTACTCGTAAGACCGTTGCAACAGTGCACTTCCTAGCCCAGCGCACCGCTACCGAGTTGTAGTTCCAGATGGGCGATTCGCCGACCGTGTTGCAGTTATGTTGGCAGCGTCCCGTCAGGGGCTCGGCGGCGTCTTCTCTTGTCTGAACGTCTCGTCTGTGGGCAAGTCAACATGTTCAAACATGGGCGGGTTTCTGGATTCACGATGCAGTCAAGTGTCCACCACGCCAGCAGTGATGGCACGGGAAATGATATCGACGACGGGCGGAAGAGGTCGGCAGGCTAAACGAAGTACTCGTATGCCAAGACAGTGTGCACACGCGGTAGTGTCCTCCTTGGGCTCCGACTCTGGTTGAGACGCCGCACTTCCTTGTTATACGATACAGACGCGCTGCCCTTCCTCTTGACCCCCATCGCCTGTGCGACGCTCGGCGACGCTGTCACGATACCGACTGGATCGCCAACTGACCGCCTCGCGCCCAAGAGCCTTGGTATCGAGGCCCAACGTGCAGTCGCCGGCTTGGTATTTGACTCATACAGTGGGTGCTCCCCCGTGAATCGGAGGCCAGTATACGGTTTTGCATGAATCTATTCTCAGCTCCGTCGTCTCTCTCTGTAAGTCGTGGGTCTTGATGGAACGCGCCGCCACGACATGCGGCCCTGCGCGGCGACTCCTACCGAAGCCTGGGCCCCATTGGCCTCCTTGGGCAGCAAGCGTGGTCCATGAAAGTCAGCAAATTTCTCATTAGCCCGCAGATGGGCCCGCTCAGGAACAGCTCCAGGCAGGCGTCGTGCGATTAGGTACCTTACTTGGCGATGCTGTGCATTATTTAGGTAGCTCCCGAGACAGGCCGTCGCAGCACAGCCAGTGGAACCATCCAAGCCGAAGCGGCGCGGCGTGCGGTGCAGCACAGCAGCGCGGACAAAGCGCCAGGCGCAGTCATAGGTGCCGTGGCCCGGCTCTGCTTCCATTGTTCTCGCTGAGAGTCGATGCTGTCATGTCTGAACGCTATTACAACTATTCTATCCGTACAGGAGCCTAAAACGACTCCATTCTCCATGCCCGAACCGAAGTGGCGAACATCGCCGGCCTGATTTCACGCCCAAAACTCGACTGGGAACAGGGCCATCCAACCCGTTCAACGAGATGCGATCCACCCAGTAAATAGTTGCGAGGCACTGGCCACATGAAACCTCTCGCCTGGTGCCGCTTGTGTGGGGCCATCCTCGAGGTCGATACCCAAAGCCTCTGCCTCCGTCGGTAAGGCACCTATGAGACCTCGTATGGGCACCCTCGGTCGCCTTCCATGATCTTCTGCACTTCTCTCATCGCCTCTTTCGTGCACACACTCTCACAACACAGCCCTAGAACCTGGTTTCGCTCCCTCACCGGCGATGAGCCCCTTGATTGGAGGCGGGGCCGCCGGCATCGCTGTCTCGTCACAGGTTTGCCGCATCCGCGTTCGCCACCCTCACCGAATCACCTCCGGCGATGACTTGGCCAGAACCTCGCGCGCCGCGGCGATCTCTCCCGCGTCGTACCCTTGCCAGAGCTTCTCCTGGGCTCCGTTGCGTCGAACAATCTCTGCCAGCTTCCGAGCTGCGGCCAGGTTCAGCTTCTCGACGGTTACTTGGTCCGGTAAAGCGAAGCCATCCGTTTCTTGTTGCTTTTTTGATTTCATGGCGCCGGCGAGTAGCTTGTCGGTTGCCTGTTTTCTGGTCAGTCAGGCTCAGACAACCCTCGGGAGGCTCTTCAACATACTATTTTCAGGCCGTAGTAGCCTCGTAGGTAGTCATCACACAGCTCGATGCTCCGGCAGAACCGCTTCACAGCCTCTGCGAAGTGCTTTTGAGGATTTCCCTCGGTGCTGGTGCTGGCAGCCATCAACGACACTTCTCCTAGGCGGGCGTGAATCTTCAAAAGGTCAATGTCAATCTTGGAACCAAGGTCGAAGAGTGTCGGCGGCTCACATTCCATGCATTCGGCATCAGCACAAGAACTTCCTCCAACGCAAAGATGGCCTGGGAATAGAGGCCCTGAGACAGGTACATGTCTGCCAACTCCGCCCAAGCTTCTGAATCGGTGGGACTGAAGCCGAGGTACGAGTTCAACGCGGAAATGGACTCAGAAATCTTGCCCATGGAGCGCAGCAGCGCAATCTTCCGTTTTTGAATCGGCTGTCGCACGTCAGTCTTGCCCAGGAATGGCAGGGTCGAGTAGGGCCAGTCTCACGATGTTTGAACCGTTCTGCTCGAGAAGAGCCTCGTACTCCTCCAATACCTTTTCGAGGTCACTGTAGCTCGCCGCTTCCGCCTCCTTTACCAACCCCTTCAACGCCATTATGCGCTCGTCCTTGTCGCCGAACCGAATCTCCAGTCTCTCCAAGCATTGGTGGGCGGCTGAGTCGTTGCCCGTCCGCAGACAGGACAGCATCAGGTTCTCGTAAGTCGTCCACAGGTTTGACGTCTCCGGGGCGGAAAAGAGAGACTGCAGCGGAGAGGCGGAGAAAGCTTTGGGGTTGCTTCGCAGGATCTCGGGGGCTCGTTGGGCCAGCTGCAGGGCCTCGGCAGGGGAGAGACGGCCCTGCGGCTCAAGTAGTGACGGTGCCATGATGGACGCGCGTGCCTTGGTTTTCGAACAACGGTATCGCCGAGGGGTTGCCACAGCTTGCCGCAAAGCAAGGTACTGAGCTGAATTGGCGGGTTCAAGGGGAGCAGCGAGGGGAAGGGTGGCGGCTTGTGTGCAGCTCCAGTGGACAACGAGGCCGCTGGGATGGATGCGGTCGCTCCCCAGCTGGAGGAGTTGCGCGCGCGCGCTGACTGGCCCCAGCTCCGGGTGCTCCGCACAAGGTACCGGGTGGTGGCGGAGGTGGGAATTTCCGAGCCCGACGACGGCCGTCCAATCAGTGCCCAGTCTGTCTCCACCAGGAACGGGCCCTGGACGCTTAACTTTATATGCCGCCCGCCCAGAAATTTTCGAAGCACCTGCATCCTCTCTTTCCTTGTCCTCTTGACATCGCAGCGCCTTTTCGGCCAGTGGCCCAAGGCACGCAGTCAATCTTGCGCGTAAAGTTGGCGTGCTCGACTTGACAGGCCATGTCGTCGACCGCACCCGGTCTGGACGGTGCTCATCCGGCACCGCCGACCGAGGAAATGGCCGCCTTGGAGATCCCCAGCCAGGCCGATGGTGCCGCCGAGGTGCCGCCTCACCGGTCTCATGATCCGGCCAAAAGCCTGAAGCGGAGCGATCCTTTTCAGTTCGGGAGCCGGTATCTCGCTGAGGGAGACGATGTCTTCGAGTTCAATGCCTGGGACCACGTCGAGACTGACGACGCGTACAAGCAGTACGCTGAGGAGCAACTGGAGAAGCAGCGCCAGTCTCCTGTCTCTGACTTTGACAAAAGTAAGTCGACAACTGCTGTTCTCTGCCAGTCTGCCCTACACCGAGGTTTTATGATGATACCCCAAATAATGCATAGTTCATCTGACTATTGATGATGAAAAATTATCCTTCAAAAGTCTTTCGCTCCCATCTGATCATACCTCCCCCTTTTTGCACTGCGAGACAAATCAGACACTTGCCGGGCGATACTTTCAGTTGCTGACAAGGCTCTCAAGACAGGTTTAACTCGAACCCTGCGAAGTGGTGGAACCAGTTCTACAAGAACAACGCGTCAAATTTCTTCAAGAACCGCAAGTGGCTCCAGCAAGAGTTTCCAATCCTGGCCGAGGTGACCAAGGAGGACGCCGGTCCAGTGACTGTGTTGGAAATTGGCGCTGGCGCCGGCAACACGGCTTTCCCTGTACTGGCCAACAACAAGAACCCGCTGCTGAAGCTTCACGCCTGCGACTACTCCAAGGTTGCCGTAGAAGTCATGCGGAATCACGAGGCGTACGACACAAATCACATGCAGGCCGATGTGTGGGATGTCTCGGGGGAGAGCCTCCCTCCCAACGTCGAAGAAGGATCCGTAGATGTCGCAGTCATGGTGTTCATCTTCTCTGCGCTGTCGCCGAAGGAGTGGGCTCAGGCTGTACGAAACGTACACAGAGTGCTGAAGCCGGGCGGCGTGGTCTGCTTCCGAGACTATGGAAGAGGGGACCTGGCCCAAGTCCGCTTCCGAAAGGGGCGGTATCTGGAAGAGAACTTTTACATCCGAGGCGACGGCACCCGCGTCTACTTCTTTGACAAGGACGAGCTGGCCGACGTATGGTCCGGGAAGGACTCCTCCGAAAGTGACGGCGAGACCGACGCTCCAAGATTCGAGGTTGAGGACCTTGGCATCGATCGGCGGTTGCTTGTCAACCGGGCACTAAAGTCCAAGATGTACCGTTGTTGGCTGCAGGGGCGCTTTAGAAAGAAATAGACAATATACCCCAAGAATACGTCAACGCTTTGACTACAAGTATTTGCATCGTCTGTGTCTGTGTGCTCAATACAGGAGCGCTTCACGTAGCTTGGCGCGGTCAACTTGTCCAAAACCGATGGTATCAAGATAGCCGTCGATGCCGCCGTACCGTTGAGCCAGATGTTTCTCCATACCCGAGATCATATCCTCGGCAGTACAGGCCCACGCGTCGGGTAGGCCAATCTGGCGGATCTCCTTCAATGTCTCGGCCCGCTCCCCTTGGAGAGCAGCGTCGGAGAGGACGTAGTCGTGCTCGATGGCCGGCACAGGTACATCGAGGATCATCAGGATCAGCGCGGAGACGAGTCCTGCCATTAGAGACATTCTGTTAGAGTTGTCGACGATAAGTAAAGCAGAGTTTCGTGGACTGCGAACCTGTCCTGTCCTTGCCTTGCGTGCAGTGCACCAGCACTGGTAGACATTCCCTGTTGGTATACAAGGACAGCGTCTCACGTATCTCGGCGCCTGAGCGGTCGAGCGTCTCAGTGCCGAGGCCGAGGAGTCCGAGGGGGCGCAACACCTCTTGGGCCATGATTCTCACGGCGCCGACGCGGTAGCCGAAGATGAAGAAGACAATCACCTTGCTGCCGAGGTGTGAGTTCGCGGTAGAGGTCGCGGCAGCCGAGGTGAAATACGCACATGAAACTCCACCAGGTGAGCTGGCTCAGGAGATGCCTCTCAAACGACCGACCGGTGATTTTGATTTCCTGGTAGTCTATGCCGCTGATTCGCGGAGGACGCGCCGGTGCGGTGCCTGTGAACCATGAGAATGGGCCATTCGGCTGAGCATTGTACTTCTCAGCTTGCTTGAGGAGCTCGGTCCTGGCCGTGAAGGTGAGCAACGTGATGCCGTCGCAGGGACGGATTGACGGGCACATACTCTGTCCGCAAGTCGACAATGGTCTTGATCCCTAGCTCATCTCTGATGACGCGCTTGTCCTCCACCGTGGCCGCGTCTGTTTTGTACCCTTGGCCTTAGTCGAGTCACCTTCAAGAAGGGAACACCGCGAGATGAGACTTACCAGGCCTGGCGGAGCGATATATTGCGCCTTCGCGGATCCGTTTTTGGCCAAGGAACTCGTTGACAGTCTGGCCGACGTCTCTAAAGTTTGACACTCGGTGGAGCTGCGTTGGCTGGCTCATGTTGTGCAAGGAACTGAGCGCTGACGGGAGCTTCCAGAATGCCAAAGTTTATCGAAGAGCTACGTTAGAGCCTCCCGCGCTAGTCTCAGCCCCTGGCGCCGTTGGTGTCGCGCCCCACAGCCCGCCATTGATGGTTTGCAGCGCTACGTCATGCACGTCCTTGCCGGTTGACAACGCCGCGCTGCAGTCGGCGGGCGGACGAGTCCACACCAGCGATAGAGGGTACCTGAAGAACAACACAAGAGGAAAAAGCACCCGACTGGCCATTTGGCTTTCCCGTGGCCCGCGCCGGATAGAGTTGCTGCAAAGCTTCGCCCAGTCGCGCAAGGTTGTCTCCGGCCGAAGCACCCGTTCTGTCGCGGTCAGCTGCCTGCGTTACTGTGCATGAGCGTTTGCAGCCCGCTGTGGCTTGGCACGAACGTTGATATCCCCTGGGTACAGAGGTTGAGAGGATAATTTCACGAACAAGAACGCCGTTCCGGCCGGGCAAGTTTCACTAAGGCTACCCGCGGAGTGCTGGCCAATGGCGACACTCCTGGAGTCTTGACTTACACGCCCGCACCGGGAGGGGAGCAGCAGGGGCAGTCGTCACTACGGAACATAGGACATAGGAGGTGACATTAACGTTACTGTATTTTAGCGGCCGACCTTCAGGCCGGCCAGCTTCTCTGCTGCTGCTAAGTTCCCTTGTGCCTATTTACGAGTAGTGCGTCGTGAAGTGAGGCGTCGGGAGAGCAGCGTGGGCCCGTGCAGCGTCATGCGTCCCGATCGGTCGGAGGGGTTTCATGACGTCAGGCCTGCGCCCATCTGGGGTAATGCGCATCGACAAGCAAGCTCCCCAAGCCCAAGGCCCACGCAGCGAGAGGACGCTGCGGTGTCGACGGTGGCTCGCAGCCACTTGTCTCTACCGTCCGGTCCAGCCTCCCATGTCGTCACGCCCCGTCTGGAATAAAACCGCCGCAGGGCCCGACCGGCGACCTTGATCGTGTCCGCAGCAACTCTGGCCACGAGCCGTGTTGGTTGACAGCTTTACGTCTCCCTTCGTCTCTCCCGTTGCGTGCCCCCTTCGCCGACCGGAGCATCCGGCCGTCTGCTCGTACTCGTACGTGCGTTGATCGGCGAGTCGACGACCCTTCGCCAAGCTCTTTGTTCAGCCTAGCCGTCTCGAAACCCTGCGCATCCCGCTCCCGCATCCCAGCCGATCAGCCCCTCTGTTCGTCCACCAGCGACCCAGCATTCGGAGGCTGCTTTCTCGTACCGTCGAACCGCAGTGCTATTTTCGTCTCGAGCCGTCGTCGCCCGTTGTGGTTCCTCGGATCGCTCCGAGCTGAGCGACCCACGTTCTCGTCTCCGAGCTGACTGACATCATACCGCCCCCCCACGCTACGAAATGGTAGGCGCAGTCGCAGGCGCGAAGCCCGACGCGGCAGCGGCTGCCAAGGCGACGTCGTCCGCTCAGCAGGAGCCTTCTGCAGGTGAGTGCGAATCGGCAACAGCAGCCCAGGCGCCTCGCGTCTTTGTTCCTTTTTGGTCAGCTTGAAGCCTTCAGCTTTTCTTCCCTCCATCCTCGCAGCGTCGCCCCCCAAACAGTCCGCCTATTTCCGTTGCTACATATCTACAGGCGAGACCATTCTGACGTTGACACCCTAGTTTCGACTGCCGGACGACTCAAGTACGCCGACCCTCGCAGCTTGCCTAGCTTCCCTTCGACTGGCCTGTCCCCCGACGGTGCCGCAGCCAGCGCCGCAGCGTCGCTCGGCTGGTCTACACAAAAGCCCGTCGAGCTCTGGAAGCCTGACAGGACGTCGTCCGCCTCGGCCGCCGCCGTCCTCGCCAAAAACTACAAGATGTCACCCACCTGGGAGCCAGCCGCCAACTCGGATGGCCAAAGGGCTGCCATGCTCGCTGTCGGCTCCGCAGGCGCTGCCGCTAAGCAACCCAGCGTCAAGGCCCCATCGTCATCGCACTCGCATGGCAGCTCGGCTGCAACGTCGGCCTTCAACGCCAACCGTCCGGCGTCGGCGGAGCCAACCAACCTGTCGCATGGCAGCTCCGCCGCGACCCAGGCTTTCAAGGCGAATCGAACGCAATCACTGAAGAAAGCCTCCGAGGTGCCCGCTATGTCACAGACGGACAGGTCTCTCGTCGCCGCGAAGGGTGCTATGTCTTCCAGCCATCGGGCCAGCGCATCGCAATCCTCGATTGGCTTCAAGGATGCACACGCTGCCGAAGCCAGTGCCGCTGCCAGCGCTTTGAATGGCGCAGCTAGAGCCCATCGCGCGTCTATGCAACCAAAGCCCTCCATTGAAGATGCTGGGGCTGTTTCCGTTACCACCATGACCCGAAATATGTTCACCTCGCACCCGGCCGTCAAGTCCGAGGTGGATGAGCAGACCTACAACGAGAGGATTCACCAGTCTGCCGTCGATATGGCCAAGAAGATGTATCAGCAGCAGCAAATGGCCGAAGAGACAAGAGGAGCGCGCGAGGAAGGTTCCCAGGCCGCGCAGCCGAGTCCCTACCTCAACTTGCAGGACGCGGCCTTCAAGCAAGCCCAAGAGCGTTTGTCGAAGCTCCACGACGAGCATCAGCAGTCCCGCGAATACCAAGAGTATTACGGCGGCAGCGAGAAGAGCCCGCGCCGCAGGTTCACCGTCACCGGCAGGCTGCGACGCCGCTCATCTGCAGGCGACGACATGGACGATCGCCAACGCTCGCAGCGAATTCGCGAGCAAATGTCCATGTTTTCCACTGAGCTGTCCCAAGTGGACAAGGAAAAACGTGAAAAGGACCGCGAGGCGCTCTTGGCGGCCGCACAACGCAACGTCAAGGCACGTCTCCAAGGCATGGACGAAAAAGTATACCAGGAAACGGGAAGAGTCAATCCGACCATGGCGAGCGACTGGGAACTCAAGGCTCAACAGGCGGCCCAGTCCCGCAGCGAGACTCGGGCAGAAGAGAAAGGCAAGGTCGACATCGGCGGCGGCAAGTTTATGACGCAGGAAGAAGTCGACGCTATTGCCACCAAACGAGTGCAGCCTGTGCTGGACGACATCAACAAGAAGGCCGACGAAGAGCGCGAGCGACAGATCGCGCTTCAGATGGAGGAGGAGTTCAAGCGGGAGGAGGGCGAGAGGGAGAAGATGCGTGAACGGGACATGAAAGATCTCCAGAAGAAGTCCAGAGGTAGGCCCGACAAAGACTACCCCATTGGCCTGGCCCTCACTAACAGTTTACAGAACAAGACAAGCAAGAAGAGAAGGCCAAGAGGCAGCAGGAGAAGCAGGAAGAAAAGGCCCGAAAGGATGAGGAAAAGGCCGAGGTACGGGCCAAGAAGGAGGAGGAGAAGGCTGCCAAGGCAGAACAGAAGCGACTGGCCAAGGAGGAAAAGCGCAAGTCGAAAGAGCCCGAGGCCGTAGTCGCCCCCCAAGGAAATGGCGAGGAACAGGCTGCTGGAGAAGAGGGAGGCGCCCAGGGCGACGATACCCAGGGTGCCAGCACTGCCGTGGGTGGGCTCCAGCCGTCGACTGAGACGACTGTCGAATCTCCAGGGGCTGCGCAGCGCAAAGCCGAGGGCTCAACGTCGCCGACTTCCAAAGTCAAGGGGTGGATCAAGAACCGATTCTCTCGCGGCAAGTCCATCGGTGAGCAGGATGAGACGAGGCGCAGCTTCATCGGCGGTGCAGCCATGAAAGGCTCGGGAGCAAATGGAAGCACGGCGAGCTTGGAGAACCGGTCCACGAGCATGCGAGATGTGGCCATTGCTGGGAAGAGCGAGGAGCAACACGCCGCCCACGAGGAAACGCGCGTCGCGGAGGCCAGTCACGGCAAAGACGTCGCTCAAGACGACCATGAAGCGCAAAGGGATTCGCGCGGGGTCAGCCCCGTCAGCTCGGCTTTGGAAGAAGAGGGAAACAATGCTGAGGACGAGGGCGAGGACGAGGGCCGCAACAGCCGAATCAGTGACATGGAGCCTCCAAGGCCCATCACGGATGATGTCGTGCGCTCAAGCAGCAGCCCGACGCGCGACTCTCGGTTCCGTGAAGATTTTCATGAAGAGACGGGTCAGTAGGTGGCGTTGCCGAGGACGGTGTGCCAGTTTGAATTTAGCGGCCTGGCTGGCGTGTGTGTTTTGGCGCAAAGGCTGGCTGTCTTGGATACCTATTTCATGAACTCGATGATTCAATTTGTCCATGAGCAATACTGTACGTGACACGCGAGTAGCTTGGATTCGGGTTGGGAGATATCCGTGGCAGTCATCGTTTGGAAGGGAGAAACGTGAGACGCGGTAATAACGGTGCAAAGATGCGCACATGAGTTAGTTTATCTTTATCAAGTGAGCTTCTACTCCCATCCCGTGCCGTCAACAAAAAGCAACGCATCTACCTCGACGCAATTAGCGGCCGAGCCTCCTTTAAAATGCAAAGCCCAGGCCTGCGGTTACCAAACGCCATTATCCAATGCCCTCGTACACGACATGCAACGACTCCTCGCGATACAGACTCAAAAGTTGGGCGGGTTCCTGTCCATGGGATAGTCGCGGTGGTAGAGGCCGTCACTGCTGGCGACGGCCGCCTCGTCGGGGTCGCGGGGCTTCTCGAAGCGGGCGCTGCGATCCTTTGTGTGGACGGCGGGCAGCAGGTCGATGACGAAGGACAGGATGTAAAAGGTGAAGATGAAGGCGATGGTCCACTCGATGACGGCGGCGGCATTGGTGTGCTTGGTGAAGGAGGTGCTGGCGAAGGCGATGGCAAGGAAGAGCTCGACCAGGACAAAGGTGAGCTTGATCCAGAAGGAGATGCGCAGGACGCGGTGCTCCCGATTTTCTAGAGACGGTTAGCGGGCCGCTCGCTCTGCACAGGCCACGGGTCGGGGGCAAACATACTGATGCCGAGGCGCTGGTACTCCCAGCAGATGAAGACGGCGGAGAGCAGGTAGCCGGCGATGAACAGCAGGAGGAAGATGTCGTGCTGCGTCTTGTGGGCGGCGACGTCGAAGATGCTCAGCAGGATGAGGCCAGCGGTGCCGACGAGGGCGAAGACGATGGTCAGGACGACGAGCATCTTCTCGCCGAGCGACGAGTTGCGGACGAGGCGGCCGCGGTGGCGCAGCCAGCGCTCGGCGACGAAGGAGAGGTCGAGAGTGACGGTGGTGACGGCGGAGCCGGCGATGAAGAGCGGCTTGAGCGAGCCGGCGCCGACGTTGCTGATGTAGGCGATGGAGGTGGTGGCGCTCATGGACGGGTAGTGCTCGCTGTGGGTGCCGACGGTCCAGTGCAGCAGCAGGCCGAGGAGCATGCCGAGCCAGACGAGGCTGGAGAAGACGGGCAGCATCTGGAGAGGCGGGAAGGTCAGCGATGCACACCGGCGAGGAGGGCAGAGAATCTACCCACCCAGAAGGAGATGAAGCCGCGTGCTGCCATGGCGGGCTAAGGATGCACGGATCGATGCTGAAACGGAAACGGTCGCTGGAAATGCTCGAGGCCCGGAGGGGGCGGTTGCATGGGAAGATGGATGGCTCCCTGATGGTCGTCGTAGGGGTAAGTCCGCGCGGTCGGTGTAAGCGCCTCGAGGGAACGCTCTCTTTCGGCCAATCTTCTAACGATGAGCGAAGACACAAGGTAAAAAAGCTAAGTCGCTTGCGTAGTCGCGATGCTCAGATGCGTCACCGAGAAGACAGGTCGTCTGGTGCAAGGAGAAAGCGACGGGCGTGCAGAGTCGTCGTGGTGTGTTGGAACTTGGTGGTGTTGTTCGTCCGTCTGGGCCGGATGACGTAGGGCAACCCGGCAGAGCGGCAGTGCCCTGTGCCGGCAGGGTGGGTGGGCACGTCATCGGCGGGCGTTGAGCCCGGGCGGGCCGCCAGGGAATGGACGGATGATCAGCGGCGCTTGGTGATCAACCGCTCGATGAATCGTGCCGATGGGCTTGCGAGGGCGACCTCGTCGCCGGCTGGGCAGGCTGCGAGCAGCGTCGAGCAGCCTCGACGCGCGCTGCGCAACGGCTGGAGGTAAGGTTCAGGGGCGCGTCGACGCCCCCGTCGAGACTCGCTGTCGAACCTGGGACATGGTCGTCGACGACGCCGTGTGCATTCTGTCTGCGATGGGTTCATGTATCCCGGCTCTGGGCCCAGTACGAGATACGGAGAATTAATTGATCGATGGCGTTGAGGCGCCATGCATCGTCGCAGGGCAAGTCCCTTGATACTCTAACTGTATGTACGCGGAAAGCCACGGCGGGCCGGAGCTTACCGCAGGTACATTCGCAAATAAGGTAGAGGCTGTGGCTGATAAGATAAGGCAACCTCCACCAAGTCCGTCCCCTGCTCCAACCAACTTCGCCCAGAGCAGCAACCTCAACTCTAACCCCGACGACGCAGCAAAACAGCTCGCGTCCTACACCACCACCGCGCCGCAGCACACCCAGCGACGCCCCGCCGACCAATCCGTCCTCCACACGCCTCGCACCCAGCGTAGCGACTCCAGTTCCCGACGCATACGCGCACGCCCAGCAGCAGCCGGTGGCGGCTCGTCCCCCCGCAAGCCCTTCTCCACCCATGGCCGTCTCCCCCGTCGTCACGACGACCCAGGAGCAGTCGCGGCCCGTATCGTCGCCGCTCAAGGGCGCCCTCGCCTCGGGTCCGACGTCGTCCGATGGCACGCCCAAACCTGCGCCCGCAGCGGGGGCTTCGTCGTCGTCGTCGGCAGCCGCAGCCGCCGCGACGCTGCCGCCCACGCTCGACCTCGCCGAGCAGATGAACGAGGAGGAGAAGCGCAAATACGCCAAGGGTGGGTGAAAAGAAACAAAAACTTCCGTCGAGCAAGCCTCCAAAGAGGCTGCTGTTCAAGACTCCCGCTAAAACAAAAGCCTTGGGCTGTTCTAGGCAGGAAACTGGGCGAGGGTACCTACGCCGTCGTCTTCCTCGGCCACGTCCGCGCCAAGCCCTCGACCTTCATCGCCATCAAGAAGATCAAGGTGCAGAAGGAGTACACCGAGGGCATGGCCCCCGACGCCGTGCGCGAGCTCAAGCACCTCCAGGAGCTGCGCCACCCCAACATCATCTCCCTCCTGTCCGTCTTCTCCTCCAAGGACCAGAACCTCAACCTCGTGCTCGAGTACCTGCCGCTCGGCGACCTCGAGATGCTCATCCGCGACACGGACCGCGTGCGCTACGGCGCCGCCGACATCAAGGCCTGGATGGGCATGCTCACCCGCGCCGTGTGGTTCTGCCACGAGAGCTTCGTCCTGCACCGCGACATCAAGCCCAACAACCTGCTCATCGCCGCCGACGGCGAGGTCAAGCTCGCCGATTTCGGCCTCGCCCGCTCCTTCGCCGACCCCCACCAGAACATGACGTCCAACGTCATCACCCGCTGGTACCGCCCGCCCGAGCTGCTCTTCGGCGCCCGCCACTACGGCGGCGCCGTCGACGTCTGGTCCGTCGGCACCGTCTTCGCCGAGCTCGTCATGCGCGCCCCCTACCTGCCCGGCAACAACGAGCTCGACCAGGTCAAGCTCATCTGCGAGGCCATCGGCACCCCGACCGAGGACAACTGGCCCGGCGTCACCCGCCTGCCCGAGTACACCGTCCCCGGCCAGCACCCCGTCCGCGGCCGCGACTGGTACGAGATGCGCTTCGGCACCGTCGGCCGCGACGGCGTCGACCTGCTCATGCGCACACTCGCCCTCGACCCCAAGAAGCGCATCACTGCCCGCGACATGCTGCGCCACCCCTGGTGGCACTCGGACCCCAAGCCCACGCCCAAGGAGGACCTGCCGCGCAAGAACGCCGGCGGCGAGCAGCAGATGGGCGCCGACCTCAAGCGCCGCCCGGGCGTCGTCGGCGGCGAGGACAGCGACCGCGGCGCCAAGGTGGCCCGCAAGCTGGACTTTGGCAAGCGGTGAGGGATGGCGTCCGGCTGGATGGACGTCGCTCTGTCCTTCGCTGTCGATGCGAAACCCCACGGAATGTCATTTTTAGGCGCAAGGCGGATAAAAGCATGCATGTACTCCTTCACGGCGTTCAAAGAATCAAGGACGGTATTCGGTTAGGCTTACAATGCAGGGGCATGGCATGGCATGGCGTGGCATGCTTCGTGTGCTTTTTAGTTTTGTTTGTATTTTGTTAAATTTGTATATTTTATTAAAGGATTCTCATGTCAGTCGCTGTGCAAGATTTGATGTGACCAACTTGGATAATCTCGCGACGCCGAGCCACGGGACGAGGGCGCGAGCTCTCAGCTCAACTTGGCATCATACCGGTGGCCACAACTCCCGAGGCCGCCAGTACAACGAAACCGTCGGGACCTCCGCCGGTTATCGGCCTGGATCGCCTGAAGATGCTGCGAGATAGCAACGACCCTGGCAGCCCGTGGTCGTTTTCGGCCGCCGCAAGCTGGTTTTGAGGCTGCTGACGATGACGTTGAGGCCGGGGCATCCCCATCGAGCTAATAGTGTTATCTAGACCGATATTGCTGACGGCGGCCGTGGTGGCCAGACACGGGGAGATCTCCTTCCACGCCTCAAAGAACCCCCTTCTACGCGTTAGGTTAAGCGCGCTGGCTGACCTCTGAGGGCCTCAGGTCAGGCGGTCGGCAGCGCTGGCATCAGGGTCATATTCAACGGCCTCATCAGGCTTCAAGGCAAGGCCAGCATTCTGCTGGAAGGGCCTTGTGTGTTATCTAGTTCTTGTACTCACGATAATGGTAAGATCCCCTTGCTTCCCTTTCGCAATTTGTGCCATATGCTTACCAAAGATTAAATATACCAAGAGTCTCCCCTCGCGGCCTGCCGGCGATGATGCTGCCGCCGATGCCCCCTCCGCCTCCTACCTCCGCCGCTGCCGCCGCCGCCGCTGCTGCTGCTACTGCCGCTGGCCCTGCTGCCGCCG
>JALHCF010000079.1:0-37689 GCA_024341135.1 Tolypocladium album
CCCCCCCCCCCCCCCCCCGGTGTTGTTGGCCTGGGGGCCCGTCGTGCGACCAACGCACGATGCCGGTCTGGCGAGACAGAGCCTCGCAGGGCTCGCTGGCAGGGGGTAGATGGCCGCCTTGTTGGTCGCCAAGCACCTATCTTTACTAATAGGAGCGGTCGGTGCCCGGCTCTGCTCTGAGTCACGTAGGTTGTCGTGGGCGCACATCGATTCGACTCACCGGGAGCACACTGGCTTGACATATATCCTTTACGCTAATTCCTCGTTTACGACGACGAAGCTGCCGCCGTCAGGGCCGCGCGTACGTCTCCTACATCCTCCTCCTGCTCCCCCTTCCCCCATCACCACGCCCGCATCCTCGCAGGAGCAGCGATGCCGTCCGCCCTTCGCAGCCTCGCCCTCGTGGCGCTCGCCGCCTCCGCCGTCTCGGCCGGCACCCTCTCCGTCCCCATGGTCCGCCGCGCCGAGCCCGTCCCTGCCACCCTCGCGCGCCGCGACGGCACCGTCGACCTCAACGCCCTCAACAACGTCACCGGCGGCGGCTACTACGCCCAGTTTGGCATCGGCACGCCCCCGCAGCAGCTCACTTTCCAGCTCGACACGGGCAGCAGCGACACCTGGACCAACTCCGTCGGCACCGGCTTCTGCAAGGACAGGACCGCCCAGGCCGATAGGCACGCTTGGTGCCTGGCTGTGTGTACGTGTTCCCCCGTCTTCGACTCCTTGCCCATCTTCGACGTGTTGCGCCACGGCTGCTGACTCTGCGCGCCCAGTCAACCCCAATGCCAGCTCGACCTTCGAGGTGGTGGACAAGGGTGGCTTCAGCATCACCTACCTGGACGGGAGGCACCTCTCGGGCGACTACTTCAACGACTCCGTCACCATCGACGGCAAGGAGGTAAAGAACCAGCAACTCGGCGTCGCCCTCAAGTCGGTCCGCCAGACCGGCCTCATGGGCCTGGGCTTCAGCGCCAACGTCGCCACCAAGAAGAAGTACCCCACCGTCATCGACAACATGGTGTCGCAACGCATCATCGATGCCCCCTTCTTCAGCCTGTACTTGGTACGGCCCGTCCCTCCCCCCGCCCTTCATCCCTCACCCGCGTCACCCCACGCGGCCAAGTCCTGAGCTGACGAGTCATCGCCCAGAACGACCTCGATGCCAAGTCCGGCACGGTTCTCTTTGGAGGCATCGATTCCCAAAAGTACTTTGGGAACCTCACCACCCTCCCGCTCCTCGCCGACAACTCCTCCGCACCGGACGGCAACATCACCTCGTACAAGGTCCACCTCCAGGGCCTCGATGTCGACGGCGTCAAGCTCGGCAGCCTCGACGCCGGCGCCATCCTCGACTCCGGCTCCACCATCTGCCTCCTCCCCGACAGCCAGGCCCAGGCCATCTTCTCGCATTTCGGCATCAGGACCATCAAGAAGATCCCCACCCCGCTCGTCGACTGCGCCTACCGCGGCAGCAAGGGCAAGGGCACCAACTTCAGCTTCAAGTTCAGCGGCAAGACCATCAAGGTTCCAATGGATGAGATGGTCATCAATGTCTTCTCCGACAGCGACCAGGACGTCCTCAAGAACAGCGAGTACTTCAGCGGCTGGGAGAGTGTCTGCCTCTTCGGCATCGGCTCTGCCTACGACTATGGCGTCACGAGCAACAGCTTCGCCCTCCTCGGCGACACCTTCTTACGCTCCGCCTACGTCGCCTACGACATGGCCAACTTCCAACTCGGACTTGCCCAGGCCAACATCAACACCGACAAGTCCAACATCATCGAGATCAAGAAGGGCGCCAAGGACCTCCCCAATGTTGCCGGCGTCGCTGGTCAGTGCCCCCCTATTCGCGATATGCTCCATCCAAGACAGCTGACATCCCGCCTAGAAAAAAGCTCAGCTGGCAGTCTCGGTCCTTCAGCGGGATTCGCCGTCGTCGGCACGCTCCTAATGGCAGTCGCCGCCATTGTTACCACCCTGTAGAGTGTTTCCTATTATTTGCATACGCACGAATCAACGCATAGAACGCGGAGGTCGGCATAGATGTGCTAGGACGGACGTGTCATGGTTGAGATGGAAGGACATTTGACAGGATACGCGTCCTTGTCCGAGAGACGAGTCCACGACTGCCCTCGTTTTGTTTACGAACACAAGTTGATATCAACACGCATTAGCATACACAGTTAATGACCTAAGCATAATCACATCAACCATGCCATTCTGCGCCATTTAAATGACTATCGAGTGAGCGAATGCTCAATGCGGAGCGCGTACTTCATCAGCAATCAGACTGGTTCCCACAAATCGTCGCCAAAACCTGATAGCTCAACGCCGGCGGCCATGTCCCCTGGCTCTGCCCCTACGCCTTGCTTTGTACATTACAACATGTCGTGGACTCGACGCCAATGTCTCCGTCTTGCGCCATCACTCCTCCCGGTGGAAACGCTCTCTGGCCCTCTCCTGGGCCGCCGCCAAATAGCTTGCCTGGTCGTCCTTGGTTCTACTCTCGGCAACCTTTTGGGCGTCGCCGAGCTTGCCGCCCTCGGCGCCGAGACCAACGCCGCCCACGTATGCGTTGGCTGCGAGGGCCTCGGTCCGGCCCGAGCCTGTCGCACCGAGCCCGCTGCCCGTAGTCCATCCCATTTTGGCCAGCATCCCGGCGCCCTTGGACTCGGTGGGCTTCTTAGCCTCATCCTTTGTCGCCACTTTGGCATCCGCTTTGGGCTTGCTTGGTTTCACGGGAGGTTTGTTGGGTTGGCTGTGGGCTGCTCGCCGCTCTTTGGCTCGGTCACGGTATTGACCGGCGGCCGCCTTCTCAAGCCTCTTGTCCCTCGCAGCGATTCTGGGCAGCGCGTTCTTCACCTTCTCCTCGTCTTTCGTCGCCTTCCGGTGGTTGCCCGACTTTTCGTGGATGTTGACCTCATCCACGGACTTGTACCTCATCATGCAAATAAGACACATGAGTCGGTCCCGGTCGACGAACGACACCTCGGGAGTCGAGGTAGCCACAGACTGACTTTGCGCCTCACCCTCTGCGGACTGTGTTTTTGCGGGCGCGCCAGGCTTCGTCGTACCAGTCAGCGCGAACTTGATCGGCGCGGTGCCGGTCGGTCCGCTGACTGCAACGTCCTGTGATGAACCGTCCACCATCTTGTCGGTGTGGATCTCGTCATGCCTACGCTTCCAAAACGCCATTTGGTCACCCATCACTGGCGCCTTCTTTGGTGCCGTCTCAGCCAAGTTCCCCTCTGCCTTGCGCTTCTTTGGTTTTTGCGGCGCGCCTTTGTCCTCCTTCGTCACCAGTCCGGTGTCGCCGCCCTCGTCTGGTGGCTCGGCTGCTACGATCTTCTCGCTGGGATATAGCTGAAGATCGCGATATCTGACTCGTATTGTGGGGTTGATCAGGGGGTTGAACGACATGAACTCCAGCTCTGGCGTAAGCTCTCGATCCTCCGGGATGAACACTCCGAGATGAATCGATGCGACGGTCACTGGAGTGCCGGCAATCTCAAAGGACCGCGTCATCTGGTACTTCTTCAACCCTGCGACCGCATCGCCAAGGGTCCAGAACTCTGCGAATCCATATCTGTACTTGTCGCGAGTGACAACGTCACGCATCAAGAATACGCGATGCAGGGACCCTGGTCGGGCTCCATAACCGGCTCCATCCGCAGAAGGCGCTGTCGAGCGCAGTTTGGGGGTTTCGTCTCTTGGTTTGTCCGTCTTGACGAGCTCCAGTCGCTTCATTTCGTTTGCCAGCGTATCCTCATCGATACTACTTGGCAGAGGGTACACGACTAGAATCTGAACTTTCTTGTCCACGTCCCTCCCAACATCAGCCTCTCCTGTCCGGCCCAGCGGCCCTCCTGTGGCTGAAATAGGAACGTGTAAGCCAAATTGCATTGTCGGCCTGTTTTTAGGGAGGAGGGCAATACCTGGCTGAAAGAAAGCGCATTTCTTGCATTGTTTCCGTGCAGCAAAATTATAGAAGCCGCACTGGAAGGCCAATCAGTCGACTCTTAAATTCCTTTGCAAGGAATATTGCAGCACTTACCTGGGGGCAATTCCAGTCACCAGCTTGCGTGGCAGGTGGTGCTGGACCGTCTCCGTCACCTTGGCTGCGAGCATAGTGCAGATATAGCTCGAACTGGCCATCTGGCGCGTCATCAGTTGAATGTGAGAGCCTAATGGGGAGTGTTGGGAAGTGCTCCTTGACGAAGGAGGTGGCATGGCCAATTTCTTGGAACTGAACAAAGGCCCGACATTGCCCTGCATAACAGTCAGCATTTGTGTTATACATCCCAAGCTTAGGGTGCTAGTACTAGCCTTTGGACGAAGATATTCTCAGGTCCACTGGTGGGAATTCGGCGGCAATTGAACCTTTAAGAAGACCTTCGCGCAGCTGAAAATGCAGTGATTAGGCAATGGTGCATCATTAAAGGTCGGGATATCTCTGGAGACTCCCAAGTTTGGGAGACTTACCAAAGCAGCTGAGACACCAAAGGGAACTCGCTCGAGCACCACAGTGTCGGTGGGTCTTCCAGCATCGCGGGTTCTGCTGCGGGATCGGCTTCGATAATGATGGCCCCGCGCTCGGGCATCTCCTCTGTCGTGATACTGGTCATAGTCATCGTCGAGCGGCATACGGTGGCGATGATCATCGTCGTCCCCTCGATAGCCCTCGTCATACATGCCGTGGTAATCATAATCATCCCGGGCATCAGGCCTTGAGTGTCGCAGATCCCTGTCGCGTCGCGAGGGGTACCCATCATCTCTGTCGCCGCGATGGCGCTCATAATCTCCACTGCGCTCCATGTCGCGCAGACGACGCGCAGGTCTCTCCCATTGGTCGTCGTGGATATCTTGCCTTTGCGGAGACCATGAAGGGCCTCGCCGCTCCGTGAGGAAGTTAGCTCTCAAGCTCAATCTATCCGGGACAGTTGCTCTGGTTCTCTCGAACTCCCACACAGGGCGCGGGCTGTGTCTTTACCCTGCCGCGATCGTCTACTGTCGTCTCTCTGACCTCGGTCGTCGTCTTGGCCACGAAACGGTCCAGGGTCGTAGTCCCTCCCTCGACCGGGGGATCTTGCACGTAGGTCGTCGCGCATAACGGCGGCCCCAGCGAGATCGCTGAACCGATGGGTAGAAGGCGGGCTTGATCGCGGATGGGCTGTGGGCGCCTCTAGTGCGCGAGATGGCCCATGTAAAGCGCAGAGGTCGATGTGACGGTCGAAGGGGTTGAGATGCTTTGAACAGCGATCCCAAAGGAGGTCTGGGGCCTTGCTGGGAAAGGTGGTGGTGGTGGGTAGCTGGCAAGGCTGGATTCGCCTCGAGATACGGAGTAGATACAGTGTCACATGATTAGTCAGCTGAGTACACTCGTTACTCGTAGGCAGATGGCTGCAGGGACCTGCAGTTGCCGGCGCATAACATAGAAGTTCACAATGGCGCAGTGCTTGGGGAAACAGTGTGCATCTCATCCTCGATTTCATGGGTTTCGTCCATGCAGGAGTCAAGTGTTCGTGGCGGACCGTTGCTTGACAGCCTTAGCGCCTATGAATCCATGACTGCGGAGACCCCACCCAGATTGATTCATGGACAAGACAAACACATGCTTCAACGAGCTTTCATCATGGAGAGCCTAGAAAATGACCTGTGGGAGCTCTCAGAAGACATTTGTCATGTGGCCTTGACGAAGGATCACCTTGACGTCCAAAAAGTCATGGACAGGGTCCGTAGCCCGGAAGCCGGCGCCATTGTGCTCTTCGCCGGTGAGCTACCCTATGCCGACGCCGATAAACCAAGCTTCTGACTCTCGACAGGCACGACGCGGGACAGCTTCTCGGGGAAGCCGGTGAAAGAACTCCAGTACACGGCCTACAACAAGCTCGCGCTGCGGACGATGCTCGCCATCACAAAGCAGGTGTCTTCCAAGCACGGACTCAAGGGCATCGCCATGGTCCACCGGCTGGGGACCGTCCCCATCGGCGAGGAGAGCATTCTCATTGCGGTTTCTGCGCCGCATCGACAGGCCGCGTGGAGAGCCGGCGAAGAAGCATTGGAGGAATGCAAGGCCCAGGTCGAGGTGTGGAAAAGAGAGGAGTTTTATGGCGAGGAGGGCGTCTGGAGGGCAAATCGAGACGGCGCCGTCGGACAGCGGGTGGGTTCATGATCGAATGCGACGTAGCTTATATTTTGGACATAAAGAAAGTGTTGGCATGCGAGCCAAGAACTAAACTCCGCCGATGCCCTCAATACGTATCCTTCGTTTTCTCGTTTCAACATGACCTTGACGCCCCCCCCGGAACGCGCCTCACCTCTGGTACACAGGCGGCGGCTCCCGGAGGAATTCCATAGGACACGGCGGTGGATGCGACCCGGTGCAGCTGCCAAGCATGACTATTGCGGCGGCTATCAGCGTCTTTTCCCTTGCTCGATGAGATACTGAGATTCCATACCTATGTGTCCACAGCACGCCTCGGTAAAGGTGACGTCGATGCCCAGACCTACGACGTCGATGTCTTCCGTCAAGGCAGAGGGGTATACCACGATCCCATACTCGGCGTGCAATATCCGCCAAAATTCAAACGGTAGCCTGCGTAATGCATTAGAATGACGGAAAGCATGACAACGTCAAAGCCGCTCGCTTACTTGTACTGGCCGTGCTTGACGCAAGAATGAATGAACAAGCACACCGTCTCAAGCACCAAGCGGCCCTCCTTGCACGCCTGCTCGAGCTGCTCGCCCTCCCATTCATGCACCCTCTTCAACCTCTCCTTGGAGTAGAGCATCGCAATGGACCAGCCCTTTGCGACCTTTTCGAGGTCTCGATCGGGAAACTCCGCCATGTTGCCTCTGAATGACATGCCCCTCGAAATCGGCACTTCACCTGACTTTGGTCTGGGACAAGGGGAATTGGCGAGAATTGAAAAAAAAAAAAAATAGAAAACAGGTATGCAAACAGAGTTGGAGTTGAATTTTGAAGAGAATGGCACCCCTTCATGTACCCGTATGGTTGCTGCTGCCACCGTGATGCCTGCCCATCAAGGTACCGCCGCCCCGCGAACCCAGATCATATCGTCACAACAAAGAAGGGTGGCCAATGGCACACAGACGACAACTGGGCATGATCAAAAGGCTTGAGGGCATGCGATTCTGTTGTGACAGATGTGGAAATGGTTCGTCATTGAGCCTTTCGTGACCGCGACCGCGTAGTTGCTGCTCAAAGATCGTCGAGGAGGCCCATTCAATGCCTGACTGTACTTGGTCAGAACACGCTGTAGAATATAGTTGCCGTCAAAATCTGGCAATACCCCGCGCACACAAGAAGATTACCTGCTTCAGAATTTGAGAAATATGAAAGAATAAGTGCGCAGTAAAACTATGTAAATGAATGGCACCCAAAGTACGCCCGCAACCTCCACCTGGTGGCACATTGCGAATGATCATTTCAATGCCAGCCAGTATATACTATTACATTAGGTTGATGCGGCCACTTTCAAACACTGCACTTACAGTGCATAGTTCTCGGTGTGTAGGAAGATTTCTTCAAGCTCATCGTCTCCCCAAATCTCCGCCTGCAGTCTCGCGACTGTATCAGCGACACCGACTCTCATTGCCGGAGGACCACATACGAAGACGGCGGTTCTTCTACCCAAGATACCTCGCCCGTCGGCCCCGCCGGTGGCCCACTCCTTCAGCATATGTCCCAGCTGCGGGCGTCCGTACTCCATGGTCCAGCCACCATCCATCTGGATCGGCATGGGGAACGCAGACCGCATCAAGTTCTTCTGAAACTCGGTTGGCGTCTGGGGGAACCCAAAATCGAACCCTGCTGGTGGGCCGAACGTGGATACCGGCCGTTGCTTGGCCGCTTCGGGAATCTGGGAGTGCCGCAGATGCGCTAACTCGGGGGCACGCACGGGCAACGCATCTTCCCTCTGCTCGTTCGCTTCGGCTAGCTTACTAGGCGCATAGTTGAAATGAGGGGCGTTCTCTTTGTGCAGGGCAGGGAAGTGGAATTCATCGGGATTCTTATCATTGGAGCGGTCTTCTGACGCATGCTTCTTGTCTTCAGGGTAACCATTAGGCCCAAGCCGCAACGCATCTTCTGCGGCAAGGAACTGGTTCGGCTGGGGCGGTGGAGGTGGGTATTGATGAGGCTGGAGGTATTTCTGCTGGGGCAGAGCTGTGATGCGGTCTTCGTTCTCGGCGCGCAATTCGCGCTCGCGCTCGGGGTCACCTTGAGCCTCGGCATTTATCAGTGCGGAGTTACGCTTCGACGCGATGCCCGCCACGAAGCCGTCGAGCTTGTCATGAAGCAAGTGGTTCAAGGCCCGAGGGTGGTGGCCGTTGATCGGAGCAGTCATTGCCGCCCCTGGACGCTGGCGCACGGCAGACGTCAGGAAGAATTTACAGGTGACGCTCTCCGGGGGGGCTGATTCCTGACAAATTCGCAACTCCTCCTTGAACCAGTCCAAGGCTTCAAACCTCTTTAGGGCCCATACGACCATGACCTTTCTTGTGATGGCCTTGCCGTCGCGCATCCGCTTGATGAGATTCAACAACTGCGACATCAACGAAGTGATGCCGCTGCCCCCTGCGATGAGGATACAGGTATCGAAAGCTGCCAGGTCCCGACGCATGCCGCCGTACGGACCGTCAAGGAATGCCCGATAGGTGTGGAATGGCCCTTTGGCGATGGCAGTGTCGAGTACCTTTTTGGTAAAGCCGCGGTAGGGTTTGAAAACGAGGACACAGTCACGGTACTTGTCCCCGTACTCCGACGGAAAGTCCTCGCTACACAGGGAAGAGATGGTGAAGGGATGATTTTCAAGGAGGGAGATGCCTGGCATTCGTAGGTAGACGTACTGTCCCGGCTTCCACCGCATCTGAGTGGGAATGGTGATTTTGATAGCATTTTCCGACATGAGGGTGATGGCTGCCTCATCGCCAACCAGGAAAGACAGACGCCAAGGTTTGGTCCAGTTGAGCTTGAAGAATCTCATCAGATAGCAAAACACCCAGATGCCCACGGTGGCGTAGAGGTAACTCCATGTCATCAGATAGTTCTTGGTGTGCCAGAAGAGGAGGCCAACGTAAACGACGCCGGCGGGTACGTGAAGGATGACGAACAACTCGTAGGCGACTCTCCTGATCCACGGCAGCGAAGCCACGCACAGCCAGATCAACGGCACTATACATGCAATTCCGGTACCGTAAATGACGCCGCTGCCGTCGGGAAATAGCTGGCTGAAGACCTTCATACCGTCGTCTTCCCATACTGGCTGGATATAGAATGGGATCATGTGCACGAGGGAGAGGAACAGGCAAAGGTAGCCAAGCCAACGGTGGAAGACATTCAATCGCTCGGGGCCGATGCCGATCAGGACGGTCACGATGTTCGCCTTCATACTCGTCGCAATGATCCACGGTGTCATCGCCACCGCAAGCATGCCGGCTCGGATGGCCACGGGGGGTGAGCCGAACTGGATGCTCTGCCAGTACAAGGGCTGCTGAAGAAAGCAGTAAAGCGTGACGAACGAGACGGCGACAAATGCGCACGCCAGCACGGCGAGTGAGGAGAAGGTGAGTCTATGTTTCCGCCAGACGATGTCCGGGACGGATCGGTAGAAAACCCAGCGGAAGAGAGCCAGGGTGTCATTGACGAAGCCCACAGACGAGAAATGCGCCTTCGGGTGGAACTGTTTGTACCCGAGGCCGGCACCGTCCGGGAAGAAATGCCCTCCAGCTTGGCCTGATTGCAAGGCCATGGAATAGTCGGCGTCGATGCTGTAGAGCTTTCGATGGTGCTCCTCGACTTGGTTCTTGTAGATTGCTTGGCGAATCTTGTCTTGCCAGAAATGCCAGATGCGCACCAGGATGACGCTGGCCATGACGGCGAGAGCAAAGTACGTCCAGCCCAGCGCGTACTTGCCGGACTGAGACCACGGGTCGACGACGTTGGCCTGGACAAGGCCCGGGGGGCTCGTCGCCGTGAATGGTATATTTATGCGTTTGGCGATGCCAGAGAGTGCCCGGCGGGCTTCGACAGCCATGGCATGGACGGCGGGCGGCGAGTACGGGGCCATTTTCGACCAGCGATTCAGTTCCCACTCTGCGCAGCCCTGAAGTCGGCCACTCTGCGCAGCTGGTGTTCGCTTCAAGGCGGCATGCACGGCAATCGCTGTGCTTCGGCCTTCGTTCGCGAGGAAGGGTCTCTCAACGAGCGATCGCGATGTTCGCGGCAGAAGATAGGTCCGGCAGCGGCGGGATGGCCACAGCTCGGGGGCGACGACAAGTACCGGACTCTTCGATTTGATAAGGTGAAACTGGTGCCAACGACCGCGGACAAGGCGTGCAAACAGGCGACAAGGCCAGCCGCGGGAGTGAGGAGATCGAGCAGCAAGCGAGGTGGTGGGGTCTAACGGCGACAAGGCGCGAGGATATAAATCAAGAATGATGGAGTCTAAGTCGGCTGGCGTCCAGGCGGCAGACAGGCCCACTGGAGGGGAGCATGCTTCTTGGAGGGTTTAACAATGCAGAGCTTCCAGCGGGGAAACACAAGGTTATGATGCGTGCAGGGGTGGTTGGAGCGAGAGAAGAAGCGACCACTGGCCAAGGCGTGAAAAGTGACGCAGCGGCTGACGGCGCCTCGACATTGGCCAGGTCTCAACGTGCGGTCTCCAGCCGGGACAGGGACGCATCGTCACACAGCGGGGATCCGGGACTTAGTGAGCTGGCGCGATTGGAGAGTGCTGGGAGTTCCGGTTGTGTGGGTGGCATCCATGCTTGCGCCTGAAAGGAGGCAATATCCAGGACACTGGTGGACGCTCTGCCAGCATCCCAGTGGCACGAAACCACGAGATCGCAAGGGATTGTTATCAAGTTACCCAACCATGCGTATGCTCCAGCTCGCCTGCCCTCGCATTGGAGAGCACCCCCGTGGGGAGCACTGTAAGGGTTTCTTTTCCCCGAGTTGCTGAGCTGGGGTCAACCGACGGGTCGAAGCCAGAGGAACCTTTGAAGGGGCCATCCTGGATGTTGCGACAGTCTGTTCCGCCCCGTACGCCGCGCCATCTCTTCTATCGAGGCGATCACCAACACAACCATCATCCGGCAGGGAGTGAGGATGCCGGACACGGCCGAAAAGGCGAAGGCGTCGTCGAGGAGAAGGCATGCGAGCAGGGTTCTGTGGTTGAAGGTGGGGTCAGCGGCGCGGCATCTGGCCGTCGATGGCGTCGAGGAGCAGTGATTCGGCGGACGGCCCGGGACTACAGGCGGGACGGGCGCTAATGGGCGGCCGCTGATTCGCCCGCCGCCAGTGGCTGGCCGCCCCTGGAGCTCCCGAGCGATTGTCCTGCATGGCTGCTTGTGCCTCCTGCCCACCCATGCCGCCCAACAGCTGCAATGCGAAGCTGATGCACGTCCCCGTTCCGAATCACCAACGCTGCCAACGACTGCGACCGATCGGGGCAATGCCAGTGCCGGCCGGCCGTCTCTCTGCACCCCGCCTCGAGATGTCCAAACCAACGTAGCGTAGCAACGGCACGAGGCACACTCCACCTCGTTCGGCCTCAACGGCCCGACGTTGCTCGTGCGAGTACTCGTAGTGGTGCCATTGAACGAGAGAGTCCGGGGGCTTTCGAGCTTCGCGATTCACCACGCAGAAGCGCCATCGGCTGAGCGCTTCGACGGCCAATGCCCTTCCCTATCCTCGTCTTCCGCAATGTTGTTCTCGTTGATCACCGCCCAAGCCATTGGCGCTTGGGCGAATTGACATTCTGCGAAACAACTACGCTAGACATTTCTCCATCTTGACACGGTAGATGGACACGGTAGAAGCGCCAGACACTCGAATGTCGCGCCATTCCTGGTTGCGACGACCCTGCAAATCAAAGAGCCTTGTCGCGGTGCTTGGAGCGCAAAAGCTGCAACCAGCCTCGCGCCCCGCCTTTAGGCACTCGTAGGTAGTTATTGGCTACAACAGCTCCCCGCCCCGCGAGGCTGCAAGCCAACTTTTCTCAAGCATCAAAACGGCATCACCGAATCGGCCCGCGCTGAATCTCGACTGCCCCTCTCTTGGCTTCTTGCTACCGCCTCCAGCTCAAGCCAGACACCCCTCCGGAAGGTAGCCGGAGGCAAAGACACGATGGCGCCCGACGTTGGCCTCTCGCGCGCCACGTTTGCAAAGCTCTCTCCGCATCCGTATCTCCTGGCCAACCTCGAGCCCTCCGACGACGACACCCCGCCCGCCAGAAGCAGTGGTCGAGCCCCAGAAGAGTTCCGGACGCCCACAGTCAATCTTTCGAGCTTGTCGCACGCCAACGGCAGCGCTGTCGTGCGCATGGGCGACACGACTGTCATCTGTGGAGTACGAGCCGAATCCATATTGACGTCCAACATTCCCAGCTATCGCGAGTCCAACACCAAAACAGAGCTAAAGGACTACGACCTCTTGGTCCCAAACATTGAGCTGGCCACGGGATCAGCCCCTCAGTTCTTGCCTGGCGTCCCGCCTACGACTCTGGCGCAGACTCTGAGTACGAGGATATACTCTCTTCTGCACAGCTCGAAGCTGATCCAGCGGGACGACCTGCGGATATGGCACGAAAGACCCTCCGAGCAATTGGCTTCTGCTGAGGATCAGCCCGAGATGGATGAAGATGGCGGCGATGGCGCCAATGACGGCGACAAGTATGTTGCGGCGTATTGGGTCCTTTACATCGACATCTTCTTCATATCGTTTGACGGGAATCCTTTCGATGCGGCATGGGCAGCCACCGTGGCTGCCCTAAAAGACACCAAGATCCCAAGGGCACGCTATGATGGGGACAGGGAACTCGTTGTGTGCTCCAGAAACGACCCGAGCGCGCTCAGACTCAACGGCATGCCCGTGGCCTGTACGGCTTCAGTCTTCACCGGCAAAGAGACTGACCGGCCGACAGACGGCAGGTATTGGCTCTTGGTTGACCCGGATAGGCTAGAGGAGTCATTGTGTGACGAGAGCGTCACCATTGTGGTCGATTGCGGGGACGGAGCTACAAGGATACTGTCCATCTCCAAGCACGGAGGTGTTGTCCTGTCACCGAAGCACTTGAAGTCAAAGGGCTTGCTGGAATTGGCGGGGAAGCGGTGGAGGGACGTTGCCGCAGCAATTATTGGTCAATGAGGAAAATGATACCCTGAGAATGCAAAATCGCGTCCTGGTCTATCTTGATAACGCAGGCTACGAACACGAACGAGTTCCGTTGCATGTGTCAGCCATTCGAACTACCCTTTCAGACGTTATTCTAGGGCAGTAGATACCGGCCGACGGCTCCATCTACCGCTCGACGTAGCAAAAATGAATTTACTACGAGCTCGCGACGCCACAGGCACAATGCGTTCAGGGCGGCGCGTCGAATCAGAGCGGGTTGGAGAAGAGAAAAGAAGCAGAAATTGACGGCTCCGCTGGCAGGGAAGATATGCGCGACGCGCTGGCCAGGCAGCCGCTAACAATAAAATCGCCCCACCACGACACCTCTCGGCTCGGCGGTGCAAAAACCCGCCTCCGGGCCCAGATCAAAAGCAACTTTTTCCCCTTCCCTCCTCTGTCCGTCTCTTCACTTCCACCACCATGGAATCCCTCTCAGACACAAAGTGGGATGTAGTGATCAGCGGCACTGGGCTCCAACAGTCCCTTCTCGCCCTGTAAGCACGGATTCCATTGGCTTGGCTGTCCTCCCTCTGACTGACCCAGCTGGCGCCGCTGAAAAGAGCTCTGTCGCGATCGGGCAAGAATGTCCTGCACGTCGACCCCAACGAGTACTATGGCGGGCACGAGGCTGCCTTGAGCTTGCAGGAAGCTGACGACTGGGTGCAGAGGTGCCAGTCAGCTGACGGCGACGGAGTCTTCGTGGCGGCGCAGGTAGCCAAGGCTGGCGAGGAATTGTCATTTCCACGAGCCTACAGCTTGCCGCTCGCGCCACAGCTGATTCATGCCCGCTCCGAGCTTCTGTCGCTGCTTGTCTCGTCGAAAGCGTTTCGACAGATTGAGTTCCTTGCCGTCGGATCCTTTTACATCTGCAAGCCGGCCCTCGAATCGACGTGGACGCCATCTCTCAGCCGGATACCGTCGACTCGAGAGGATGTCTTTGCCAACAAGGCCATACCAGCCCGGGCCAAGCGCTCGTTGATGAAGTTCCTCAAATTCGTTCTTGAGTACGATTCTGCGACGCACATCGAGCTGTGGAAACCCCGAGCGAGCGAGTCTTTGGCAAGCTTTCTCGAGTCCGAGTTCAAGTTGGACCTCGATTTGCAGTCGTACGTCGTCACTATGACGCTCAGCTTGGCTGGCGACATTTCCGTTGAAGCTGGTCTTACCGCTATCAACCGGCATCTGACTTCCATGGGCGTGTTCGGTGCCGGCTTTGCCGCCGTCTACCCCAAATGGGGTGGCTTGTCCGAAGTTGCCCAAGTGGGCTGTCGCGCTGGAGCTGTTGGTGGCGCGGTCTACATGCTCGGCACCGGCATCTCGGACGTTCAGAATGTTGAGGACGGGGAGGAGCTTTCAGTTACGCTTGCGAATGGCGTTCCAGTCAGGTCCAAGGCTTTGATTCAAGGATCGACCAAGCCCGCGCGGGAGAGCCTCAGTGTGAGCCGGCTTACTGCTGTTATTGACTCGAACTTGTCAGCCATGTTCGAGTCGACAATTGAGGGCGCCCCGACACCCTGTGTGGCAGTGGTGGCTTTCCCTGCCGAATCCATCACAACCCCGGATGGCACCACTTCGAAACATCCATCATATGCCTTGGTCCACTCGAGCGACACGGGTGAATGCCCTGCTGGACAAAGTGAGTACTACAGCCCTTTCTTTTCTCACTTCTTGTGTTCGGATGATATCACATACACGAATACTTATCTACATTGTCTGATTTACAATGACGATCAATCTTCTGACAACCTGATGCACAACCCAATCATACCCTTCTTGTAGTGGCACGTTTGACTTGGACACATGGCTAACTCAAACGAAATTCAAGGCACCATATTCCTCACCACAGTCTCCAGCCCCATGTCGAAAGATGTTCTCGACGCTGCGCTCTCGTCTCTCCTTGCAGCAGTCTCGTCGGCACAGGAACCTCCCAAGGTACTGTACCGGCTGCAGTACGAGCAAAGAGGCGGCGCAGCCTCCTTTACCGTAGACAACAAGACTGGCACCTTTGGCCTCCCGTCTGTAGGCCTCGCCTTTGATGACTCTGTCCTGAATCAAGTCCGAGCAGCCTGGAATATGGTGGTGGCTCGCGATGCGGCGCACGGCGATGAAGAGTACATGAAATTTGAAGACCGCGAAGGTGCGGCAGAAGAAGACGATGCCTTTGAGGTTTGAGCTCAGGAGCGTATCATGACTACCTAACCTTCTATGAGCTACGATAGATGATAATACCAAGAACTTGCATTACTACCTAGGTATCTTGTGCTGTGACCGCATTGAGTTTACGTTCCGACTGTCCAGAGATGGTTTGGAACTCGATAGACAAGCCAGCCCGCAATCAGTAAGGATGGCCCTTTTCCGGGAACCCAATGCCTCCTAGGAATAGCAAACCCTTTGGTAGGATCTGAGCCCCTCCCTTCGCCATGCAACCTCGCTATAGCTCATGATCTCATCTCAACTTTTGTGGAAGCAAGATTGAAAAGGAAAAAAAAAAAAATTGAAAGAAAGACTCCCGATTTGTATCATCCCGTTGCGAGAATACCTTTTGATCCGACGATAGTTTCCATGAAACGGTGACCCGTATGCTGCCTCCTCAATCTTCAAAGTTGACCCCGTGTGTAAAATCGAATATCCCCGGTTTATGTACGGAGTACGGACTAGTCCATTCTCGATTCACGTCTAGTAAAGTCCCGCTCACGAACGAGCCTGTAGGCGACTTAGACGAGCTCTTTCGCAGACTCAGCTTCTTCGCCACCAACCACGATGCCGATTCGGATCTTCCCAAAAGGGATATTGTTGTCGGCACCAAGTTGCTGAACTGCGATGGCGTTCTGCGTCGCGAGGGAAAGAACATGGAGGAATGCCTGCGCTGCCACGACTCTCCCGTGCGTGTCCGGGTTCGCGAGGTCGTCGAATTCAATCCAACGGCGACCCTCAGTGTCGCCGTCGCGCATCATTCCCTTCTCGCTTGCTTGCTCGGTAGCGTAGCCCAAGAACTCCTGAGTTGCAAGATCGAGACCCACGCTTGATGCTTGAGTCTCATTTCCGCGGCCAAAATCAAGAGCGCCAATGGCGCCTCCGAAATCGATGGACGGCGTGTCTTGAGAGCCAAGGCCTGCTACAATCAAGGGCGTCTCGACAGGGTCGCTGTGGCGCTCTATAGAGCCGATGACGCTGCCGCGGCCATGCAGAGGGCTAGGAGAAGGTGCGGCCTTCTGAGCGCTGCCCTGACCACGGACAACAGAGCCAGGTTGGCTCCATGGCATCATGGAAGATGCGAGTCGGTCGTCCAAAGCGGCCGGGGCTTCCATGCCGATCTCAGGGGCAGACTCGTCGCCAAACATCAGCCCGCCGCCGGTTCCCAGCTCTCCGCCGCGGCCGAACTCGGCCTCCTCATCAACTCGTTGCTTGACATTGCGGCGTTTTTCGTCTTCTGTAGATTCAGTCTCGAATGCTTCGCCTGACTTGCGTCGTTTGCCTCGCGTGTTGACGACATCGTGGCCAATCCCATCAAGCTCTTGCCCCTGCAGGCGGGCTTTCAGAGCCTCGCCCGCGAATTCCTTCGCCAGCGGGTGAGCGGCCCCGAAGCCGCGGTTTTCGATACCGATATTGGCGATTCTATTGCCGTAAAGGAATGCGATGGCGTTCTTCTTGGCTTGTGCCGAGGTTGTTGTCTTAATGCGCTTGCGGCTGGCCTGCATGCTCTCCATATAGTTCTCGCTCCAGTTGCGGAACTCCGCGCGAGAAATGCGGTCGGTCTGGTCGAGCATGGGCCGAAACTTGCGACGGCGACCACGGCGGTTCTTAGCAATCTTCTGTACAATTTCGGTGCTTTGAGTGCTGCTGGTGCCTTTGGAGGCGATGGGGTCAGAGCCATCATCAGTTTTGCTTGTAATCCGCACTGGGAATGCGGCCGCATCAGGAAGTGGCTCTTCGCCCATTTCAAACTCCGGCTCGTCTCCTGCAGGCAGGAAAATCTGCTCCTCAGCATCTCCAAACACATTCACACCGACATCAAGCTCCCCGGCGTGATTGGAACTCGCATTGAGAAGTTGAGGCAACTCGAGCTCGTCCTCTAAGATACCGACCAAGTTGCCGTCGGCATCAAAGTCAAGTCCAATCCCAGTGATGGGATCCATTTCATCGTCTCCAAACGGCTGAAACTCCGGCATGACGTCTGACTCGCGATTACGTTTTGCAAGAGGTGAGTTGGAATGTCCGAAGTCGGAAGGAAGAGGGTACATGCCACCACGATGGGAAGAAGATGGGAAGCCGAAGGGAAGCAGAGCTTGCTTGCTGCCGGATTCGTGGGTTGAAGCGTGGCGAGGCGTCATTTGAGAGAACTTGCTAACTGAACCTTGGCTAGGAATGCCAAAGAGGTCTTTATCGCTCCGAAGCAGCTCAATAACAGGAAGGGCATTGGCAATATCAAATGCTGGGTCGTCTTCGAGCATAATGAGATGGCGCCTGCGTATCAGAAAGTTAGTCTCAGTCTTTATTTTGCCCGACAGCGACCGGATTTCTCACTTCGTCTTTCCGGCTCTCGGATCAGTTTCATCAGTATGCAGCACGCGAAAGAACGTCATCATGTCCGATTGCGTCTTTGACGCATCCGAGAGGACGTAGCTGCACTGCTGAGCATAGACGCGCGACACGCCGTAAAGAAGACTGCCTTGTAAGCGCAGCGCCAGGGGAGCACCGGGGTTGATGATGATCTCGCACGCCTTTGGGACATTGACGCCCTGGACGGCTTTGCGTGACAATCTTCCAAAGGTACCGACTCCCGCATTGTTGCCTTTGCTGATCGTTGCGGCAAGCCTATGGGAAGCCAAGTTAGCTGACGCACCCCTACTCTCGCTGCGGACATGAAGTGGTAGGCTTACCAGATGGTTGCCACGCCATACTGGCTGCTGGTCAGAACTAAAGCGAAGTCAGCATCAAGGGATACAAAGGCAGTTCGAACCTAACATACTCTCGTGGCTGTAAAACATCTTCAGACACGCGAGCGGACGACGAGGCCAAAGAAGTCTGGTTTTCGAAAAACAAAACGGAAAAGAACTAAAGGAACGACGCGAAGAACACCATTCATAGCTGTTCTATACCACGTGCTGACGATACTGAGATATATGGTGCCGGTGTCGAGCGGTAGTCCAGAGTGAGGGGATCGCGATGAACAAACGCGGAAGTGCACGTGGATGGAAGGGGTCGCGCGGCGAGACGCGTAGGGGTGGACCTGAGTGACTGATATGGCAGAAGATGCGGGCGGAGTGGACGCCTTGCTCACTGTTAGGCCACTTGCCGGCGGCCTTGACTGTCAGGCAGCAGGGCCGCTGGCGGCTGCTTGGGCAGGGAGAGGTAGGGCAGACTCGCCGATGTCTATTGTGCGTGCAAGCATTGCATGCATTCATCCGCCTAGTATCAGACGCCATCTGCGTGCGAAACCTCGGACTGCGTTTGATGCCTGCCCATGAGCGGGTAGAACGCTTCACAACGATTGATACGTGTATGAATGATAGCCACTTACAAGGCCTTATTAAACTACTTGTTTTGTCTTCACATTGTCCACACCGTAAGACACAGCCCCTTCAGGAGCAACAGGCAATGTGTCGGCTGTATGTTCTTCCTTCTTTCGACTAAGGGTTGGGGCTTGATACTCAATCTCCGGGCCGTGCTTCTGGGTGCATTGCGCTCAGGGGTAGACGCCGGCATCGGATGCAGTGACTTGAGAGCCCGGCTTGGTCGACTTAGTTGTCTTTTCCGCCGCAGTTATCCTAGCAATCTCTCAGATTCTGCGCAACATGGCCCTTGAGTGGACTTGGCTCGCCGTGTACGCTATATGTGAAATCTAAAAGAGACATGCCTCAAGGAAGTGAGATGAACCTAGCCACACTGACCAAGATTGGGATAGCGAAAGCACACCGGTGTTGGAAACCCCTGACCTCACCACTTCATGAATTCAACTCCACATCGGCCGGCGTCATATTCCACCATTGGAGAGATTGTGAATAGTACTCCATTACCACCAAAAGACAATGCAACGTTGTAGTAGCGCAAGTCGACGATTTGTCGTAGCAATGTAGTGCGCCAATCCAACATCGTTTCATCCTTCGACGAAGTGACCGGACACACAGAACCTCCCCATTGGGGAGCCCTTCACTTGACGCGACTTCTCCACCAGCATGACTCATCAAAGCCGATTCGTGCAGCACTGTACGGATAATATGGGCTTGCGTGTCCCTGAGTGAGCAAGTTTCAATACTCTTCTCTGTGCATGCGTCTCTTCTGCAGCCTCAAGGGGGCTGTGGACTAATTAATAGCGCGCAATACCATGGAGTCTTACCTTTCGAAGCGAAGCGCCGCTACCATCGCGAAGCTGCAGCTGCCCTGGAGGTTCGCGCCGACGCAGACATATGATGCCCAACATAACCCTGATGGCCTAATCTCATTTGGCACCGCAGAAAACGTGCGCTCCAAACATTCATGTCGCACTCGACATAGTTGCTAACGAGGTGGTAGAAATTGATAGTAGGCGACGTCGAGAGTTTCGTCAACACTGCCGTGAGGACACCTGCCCCATCCAACCACAGCGGGCAAGGACTTACCCCGTTTCCAGGTCAAATTCGAGTCTCAACAGTTCTCGTATGGCTTCAGCGCTGCCGGCGGGCCACGATTCCCAACTGCCCTTGCTGTTCACCTGAACGAGTACCTGAAGCCCCATAAGCCCATTACCGCCGACCACATCAAGGTCACGGGGTCTGCTACTCCGATGCATGAGATCCTCGCATGGGGATTGGCAGACCCTGGGGATGGCATCATGACGAGCCGCCCCGTGTACGGGCGCTTCGAGCTAGACTTTGGCAACCGGGCTGGGGTCCACGTTGTATATGCCGACACACAACCTGAAGACTGCTTCGACGAGCACGTGGTCGACAAATTTGAGGACGCATTGCTTCGCTCAGATGCAGAAGGAGTCAAGATCAAGGCCATCTTAATCGTCAATCCCCATAACCCGCTTGGTAGGTGACGGCTAACTCCCACCGCGGTTGTTTGCGTGGCATTCTAATGTGAGCACAGGCAAATGCTACCCCAAGAGGACAATCATTGCCCTGATGAAATTCTGCCAGAAACACCAGCTACATCTCATCAGTGACGAGATCTACGCTTGCTCCACGTTCGACTCCGGAGAGCCAGATGCGGAGCCTTTCACGTCCGCACTGGCCATAGACCCCGAGGGGCTCATCGACACCGAACGTCTCCATGTGACGTATGGCTTCAGCAAGGACTTTGGCTCGGCCGGTCTGCGTATTGGCGCCATAATCACCCGCAGCAAGGCTGTGAAGACTGCCATTAAGGGCGTGATGCGGTTCCACAACCCGGCTGGGCCGAGTCTGGCTATTGGGGCCGCTATGCTCGAGGACAGAAAGTGGTGTCGTGACTTTGTGAACTCATCACGCGAGAAGCTGGCAGCTGCATACAAGCATGCGACGCAGGGGCTGCGCGACATCGGCGTCAAGTACCTACCCGGCAGCAACGCCGGTTTTTTTGTCTGGATCGATCTGTCCCCCTTCCTCCCAGATGACCTGGACGGGGAGATCAACGCAGAGTTTGCACTGGCAAAGAAGTTGAGAAATGCGGGCGTCTTCCTTCACCCAAGGGAGGAACATTCGCTCAAACCTGGGTGGTTCCGCATGGTGTACACCCAAGACTCGGGAACCGTAACGGAGGGCATAAAGAGGTATGTCGCGCGGCGGGATGGTTGACAACGTCGTCGCTGACTTTGAGCAGGATCAAGAAGGCCATCTCGTAGGCTTCTAGAAACAGGAATCGGGCTAAACGTCAGGTTCAACGTGAAACTGGTAGCGAATCTGATACGGCTTGGAATGAGGCCCTTACGAGCAGCACCATATTTTGAACGTTTTGTGACGGGGATACAGACTGTTCCCCAGAGGGCATCACTCATCGAAACGGCATATAGAGTAATAGAGAACATGGAAAAGGCCCACTTTAGCAGACTAATTGCCTGCCGCCTCATCAAACGTCTTGCCGGTCAGCTTCAGGAACGCATCCTTGTACCGCTCCTCGGTCGCCTTGCAAATGTCGGCGGGGACCTCGACGCCCTCCTTGCCCTTGAGGCCCTCCTTGATGAGCCAATTGCGAACAAATTGCTTATCGAAGCTGTCCTGATCCTTGCCGACCTCGTACGCGTCCTTGGGCCAGAAGCGAGACGAGTCGGGCGTCAGGACCTCGTCGACAAGGTAGATGTTGCCCTCAGAATCCTTTGCGAACTCGAACTTGGTGTCGGCAATGATGATGCCACGCTCCTCGGCGTACGCGGCAGCCGCCTTGTAGATCTGCAGCGACAGCTCCTGGACGCGGCGCGCCGTATCCCGATCGCCGAGCTCCTTCCAAGCGTCATCCGGGTGGATGTTCTCGTCGTGCGCGCCCATGTCGGCCTTTGTGCTGGGCGTGTAGATGGCCTCGGGGAACTTTTGCGAGAGCTTCATGCCCGGCGGCATGGCCAGGCCGTGCACCGTACCCTTGGCCTGGTACTCCTTCCAAGCGCTGCCCGTCAGATAGCCACGGACTATGGCCTCGATCTTGAGCACCTGCAAGCGGCGGACCTGCATGCTGCGGTTGCGGACGGCGCGCGCCTCGGCCGCGGGCACGACATGGCCAGCGGGCAGGTCCAAGGTGATGAAGTGCGTGCGCAGGCCGGGGATGCGCTCGGCGAGCACGCGGAACCAGTGCGCGGACAGGAGCGTCAGGATGGCGCCCTTGTTGGGGATGCCGTTCTGCATGACCACGTCGAAGGCCGACAGGCGGTCCGAGGCGACGAAGAGGAGGGTGTCGCGGTCGGGCAGCGCGAACAAGTCGCGCACCTTGCCCGAGGCAATCTTCTCCAGTGAGGGAAGGCTGATGTTTGTGAGGGCCATGGTGACGTCGCTCAATCGCCGTGGACAGGGTGTGAAGATTCCTCCCACTGGTGCTGAGTGACGGTTGACGATTTGACGTCGCGAACTAAATGAGTTGGACGAGCGAATTTTTTGAGGCGCTTCGCAACACCAGCTTCTTCTCCACTGACTCACCATGCACGTCTCGCAACTGCCGTTGCCAAGCTCGGATCTACGACCAGAAGCAAGGCTTGTTTCTCAGTCACAGCGCAGGATTCCAAAGTTTATTCACTCGGGCATCATCGCGGATGGGCTGCCAGCACAGTGCTTGGGGGCATGCAGCGAATAAAGAGGCAACAGTGCCAAACCTACAAGTCCATCGTTGTGAGCTTCGGCGCAAAGCAAGATGTCCCGATTGGATGAACTTCACTGGGAGACTCGAGGGCATGCATCAATGAGACGAAACCAAACAAGACATGATCTCTGAAGCACAGGAGCCGCGAGTAGTGCATGTGACGGCTCACCGAAGGGCCCGGTCTGTCTGCCCGCTACCTACCTAGGTACCGTCGTCACTGAATGAAGGACAGAAAGCGTGCTGAAACTCACTGGGGTCACTGGATTCTCAATCCGCTTCAACAAATGAAGCTTTTCATCCAGAGAAATGGCAATAGACATAGCTAAGCGGCCTGCATTCGGCACTGCACGACCCCACGGGTCCGGAATGGTGACCGCCTTGCCACTAACAACCGCTCGTTCGAGGGCTGCAGTGCGGCATGCACCAATCGACACCATCACCTGAGACGAATGGGTAATTAGGCATGCTCAGGCAACGGCACGGCACAGGCACACGAATGCCGACGACTGGGGGCCGGAGCCTCTCGCTGCCGCTGCAGGGAGACGGCGTCATCGCCATGTCGGTCCTGACGAGTCGCAGACAACGGCCACGCGACACGGCATGCACACACGGCCAGCTTTCCTCCAGCAGCCCCGGACCGAGATGCACCGTCAGCGCCCCCGGTGCATGAGATCCATGCCAATCGCGGTTCACCTGCCCGCGGTCGGGAGCCGCACATGCCCACAGTCGCCGAGTGTCAGATGCTCGCCGTCACCCAGGCCTTCTCGCCGACGCGGGTCACGTGTGCCGCGTGCTGGGTCTCCCTCCCACTCCCACGGCTGCCTCATGGCTCGCCTTGTGCTGCGCTGCTACTCTACACTCTGCCGCAAAAGACGCCTCGCCACCGCTGGCGATGCCGCCGTGTCGTCGCAGCGATCCGACTGCTGGCGTCGATAATTTGATTGACAGCCGCCTCACCGGCCCGGTTCCCCCTGCCGGCCGCACTTGGCTGGAGCTCAACTCCATCCGTCCCGGCAGGCAACGAGACGGCGCGAGTCGCGACCCGCTGCGCAGTGCGAGGACGCCGTAACGCGCGAAACAGCCACCCACCCGCATCGCCCGTCAGCCCTGCAGCTCTCCATCGCAATCATGGATCCTGACGGGGTCAATGCGGCCTTCGGCTCCGTCGCCGGCTCCGCAGCCGGCTCTGCCACTGGCTCCGTCGACCGCGACGCCGCTGGACCCGCGAACGCCGCCGCCGACGCCCCGACCATCAAGCGGAGGGCCCCAATCGCTTGCCGGAGGTCAGTCTGAACCTGGGCCCTGGGTGCTGCGCCATCCTGTGCTTGCCGGATGCTTACCAGACAGGCAGATGCCGCCGCATGAGGAGCAAGTGTATCCACGACAAAGGGCAGCCTCCTTGTAAGTCGTGCGCAGAAGCCCAGATTCCTGCGGACCAATGGTACGTAGAACGTGCTAGTTTCCCACCAGTCACGCGCGACGGCTCGCTCACCACCAGGGCAGCATCTTCCCCGTTCGCGGCCAGCCAGACCATGACCGCGAGTATCGGCACCCTCGGACGAGGGCCGACAAGACCGCCAGCCGTCAGGGCAACGCTGCAAAGGTTCGGCGCAGCATCCTCGACGGGCATGTGCCTCGACCCCAGACCGCCGAGGACTGGGACAGCCTGCCTCCTCTCGGGGATCTCATTGACGGCGTCAACCGCTTCACCCGATACTACTTCCAGCTTGGCTTCATCCCCAAGCAGCAGTATCCGGAACGGCTACGAAAGGACCACCACTCGGTCAACCTGTTTCTGCTCCTGAGCGTCCTCAGCATCTCGGCACGGCTCAGCCCTTCGCTGAAACTCCGGTATGGCACCGGTGTCAAAGCGGCCGAGTTCTTCATGGAGCGCGCCTCTAGCATCGCCATCGGTGAGATCTATCAGGAACCAACACTGGAGAGATGCCAGGCCTTCTATCTCTTGAGCATCGCTCAGCAAGGTAACGGACTGCGGAACAAGAGCTACGTAAGTCTCGTCGAGGCGCGCATGTTGGCCGTGATGGGATGGATGCTGACCCGGAGCGTCCTTCTCAGATTAATATGGGAATCTCCATGCGCATGGCAGCATTGATGCAGCTTCACAGAGAGGAAACGTACCAGATGCAAAACCCCACACCAGACCTGGTCATACGTGCAGAGTCGGCCCGGCGGACACTGGTGAGCGTGGACCGCTATTCACGACTGCGTACCGAAGGGGCTAACCGCTGGGAACGGTAGTGGATGTTGCACAGCCAAGACAGCCTCCACTCTGGGCCCCTGTCTCCCGTGTCGCTGGCGGCAGCCGACATAACTGCTCTCTTGCCATGTAACGAGGAGGATTTCGCACATGGGCGTGAGCCTAAATCGCGAGCCGCCCTAGAGGGCACTCCGCCGGCAGCCGAAAACCCGTCCCTGATCAGAGACCCGAATCGATCCTTGTTTGCAACCCTGATGCAGATCCATCATTTCTGGGGCATCGTTGGCCGCCGCGCCGTCAGCTACAGCAAGAGTTCTCGCCCATGGGAGCCAACAAGCGAGTTTTCGCAGATGGCTCAGAAGCTGCAGGAGTGGGAGCAGAATCTGCCGCATGAACACATGTGGAGCAACTTTCTACTGAAAGGCTACAAGGCAGAGGGCCAAGATCTGGTAGGAATCAGTCTATGCGGGGCCCAAGTCCACCAAGGGTCGAGTGCTGACGCTTCTGCAGGCATACCTCTGCGTGACCATGATGACCAGACTGTGCAATATTGTTTTGCGGAGGCCGTACCTGATTGAGTGAGCGTTGCCAAGCTTACACCCACGTTCTGCCGCGATTTTGCTAACACGTTAACGCAGCGCCATCAAGCCCGATCCAAAGAACGGACAAAAGCAGGCCTTCTTTGCCGAGCTGTCCAAGGAACTGTTTCGGAATGTCCGACAATTGTACGAGCAAGTCGATGCTCAATTCACGGACCGGACCCCTGACGAGAGCGTCGGCGCCCAGATCGCTGCCTTTTGCGTCTACAGCTGCGGCCTGTTTTCCACTTATATATGCAAATACCCCAAGCGTAGGTCCAACCAAGCCTTCTCCTATACACACGTGCAGCCTGACACGCCTGGGCAGTTTGTCAAGACCCCAACCTGGCACGCGATGGCCCGGCGATGCTCCAGCGCATCATCACTATATTAAGGGAATGCAAGGAGGTCTGGCCGTTGGCCGCGCGATGGGTCGACGCTCTCGAGAAGTTCTCCCTCGACCCCCAGTCGGACACGCTGGCGACTGAGGGGAGCATGGATGACGGCAAGGACCCCGTCCCCCGTGCCATACGCCAGATTCCCTCCCTTCCATCCGTCCCCCCGCTGCCGGACAACGCCGTGCTGCCCAGGCCGGGGACACAGCCCGACACGCATCCGTCGACGAGCACGCACTCTCCAAACAACGGCATTGTAGCGCCTCTCCCTGGCCCTGCCAACGGCCACGTCATGAACCCTCTCAACCACCAGCATCAGCCGCAATACCCGACACCGCAGCCGCTCCCCCAGGTCCTCCCGCAGCAAGCAGCCTTCCACCATCAACAGCACCGCCAGCAGGCCCCCCACCACATGTACTTGCCTCCGCAGCAAAACCACCCAGCGCTCGGCCGCCAGCCCGTCGACGGCCTGGGCATGCTCATAGAGGCGTTTGACACGCACCAGCCAGGCGGCGCCCCATACGGATTGGGGGCCCCTGGCGCTGCGGCGCCGTTCTACCCCCAGTTGGGGCCCGGAAACGATGGGTTCGAGGGCGAGCTGCAATTTTACATTGACGGCGCTTCATCGACGTGGATGAACCCGGGGGCGTGGCTCGACAACATGCAGTGAAGAGATCTCGTCACCCCGAATGCATTTTACAAACCAGCGGCTGAGAACCCGAGTGAGGGCCCGGTCGGAGACATAATGTATCAGCACAAAGGAACGTAGCCGGAGTTATCAAGGATGATCATGTATGATGGTGCATGGCGCTTCAGCCGGGATGTTCCTTTTTCATTTTCTTAGACAGATGTGTGGGATCGAGAGCGCGCGTCGAGCACCTGGGATGGTGCCATTATTCTGGAGTTCGTAAGCATTCATCAAGAACAGCGTACCACAAGACGACAGCCAAGGTGCAGCCAGTCGGGTCCAGGGGCATCAATTGGCAAATCCATGTGATACTCTAGTTTAACATCACATCTCGTCCCATCGTCCCTGTCTTTCCCATCCCTGTCCCCAACACGCTCCTCTACGGGGGCGCCACCCACTGCCCCCCCAGAATGCCAGGCTGAAACCCGGAAAAAATGAGGTCCGCGCGCCAGTCTTGAAGACAATCCCATTCACTTGAAGGGCATTCAAGATACAACACGAAGCATTTAAGGGAAAATAGCTGTTGGGGGAAATAATTCGAAATGCTCGTACTCCCTGCCTATCCTCTCTACATGACTTTTGCGTCGCCACCGCTTCTTTCTTTGCATTCGTGCGGGGCATTACATGACTTCTCTATTCCATCGCGGTGTCACTCGACACGGTAAAACGGGGGGTGATGTGGTGTGGTGGGTGGTTGTGTCGGACACGGTGTGATGGCGTCTTGATATGTTGGGGGTATTTGGATTACTGTAGTGTTGTTTGGGTCTATATACACGTGAAAGCATTCGTGGGGATCGTCGGGGGAAGCTGTGTCGTGGAAGGGGATGCATTCGGTGCCCTTCGAGGCGCGTTCAAAAGGGGCTGGGCGATGGCAGCGTCGGCAAGCGGGGCTGACCTCCGCCAGGACGAGGACAAAGGGTTGCAGGAGCTCAACGAAAGCAGTGTCTAGCTTCAGCTCTGGGCCATGACGGTCTGGGCACCGCCCAATTGGCGCTTGACCTGCTCCCGTGCCCATCGAGCCGTCTCGATGGTGCGAGGCTGAAAGTCGCGGTTGGTCTTGGTCTCCTTGATCATGGCAGTCACCCAGTCCTGTCGGAATACGTCGACGAGCTCGCCGTTCGGATACGCGTCAGCCAGGTCGCTAAAATGCCATGTTAGTTCATGTATCAACACCACGCGGCTGCTGGTAACTGACCCAATAACACCCATGGACGCGCGCATCAGCGACTCGCTGCGGTTCATGTCGCTGGCGATTTGGCTGAGAAGCTGGAAGATGGCCTGCACGTATTGCTGGAGAGCTTGGGCTGCGGGAGACGGTTAGCAGTGAGCTAGAACGGGACACCGGGGTCTGTGGACGCACTCTTGCTGCTGGACTTCATGGCACCAATGATGCCGCCCCAAGCATCCATGATGCCCTCACGCAGCGAAATGACATAGTCGTACATCTCGTAGGGGCCCTCGGGAGTGGCCGTCACGGTGGAAGCCTGCTCGAGGACCTGGGCGACGACGGACAGATACGTCTCAAAGTGCCCGGTGATGGCGCCCGCGATATCGCCGAAGCACTGCAGTATGGCAGGCTTGAACTGGTTGGCGAGTGATGTGCTCTGATGTTGCAAGTTAGTGGGATGATCACAGAATAGCCGGAGACTAAAAGAAAACATACCCTCAGGTTGTTGAGAAGATAGTTCATGAACTGGTCGCAGTACGGCTGGCTGCGCTCACCCATGGACCTGGTGATGTCGCTGACGAGGCCAATGGCCATTGAGCACAGGCTGGGCTCCTCCTGGTTGCCCAGGGCGTTGTACAGGAAGGGCGCAAAGGCATCCATGTACTTGATGAAATCCTCCTCGATCGTGGTGGACAGGGCGCTGATGGTGGCAAAGACGGCGTCAGGAACGCTGGACTTGCTGCCCACAGTGCTGAGGATCTGGAGCAGGATTTGCATGATGCGATCTCCCTGAGGAGCAATTTCCTTGTCGAGCCGCAGGATAATGGCCTGCAGAACGGTGCAGAGGCTGTTCTGCATCTCCTCAAGGGTGATCTTGTCCTCGACGCTGACAACCTGCGACTGCAACGGGATAGTCTCTTCCAATCGCTTGAGGATGACCTCAGAGAGCGAGGCGACTGCCTGCAGGCTTTCGGTGGCTGCGTTCTGCACAAAGACGTTGAGGACCTCGTACGCAGCGGTCCTCACGGACGTGTCGGCATCCTGTCGGGCAGTGACGTCGAGCAGCGAGCTGACTGCCTGGTTGAAATGGGGGGTAATGGGGTTGGAGGCGGATCCAATGTCGCCGGCAAAGCGCTCAGCCAGGTTCATCAGGGCCCAGCAGCATGAGGGAACCATCTTAGCGTTGCTGAGGAGACCCTTGAACAGAGACTCGATCAGGGTCGGGAGATTCTGGGTCGGGTCGATGGCCTCGGAGCACGCCTCCGTAACGCGGCCCAGGGCATACGCGGTCGAGTCCTTGACCTGGAGTGACTGATCATCCATCATGGTGATCAGGATAGGAAGAGCCTGCTTGACGATGGGGTCCAGAACCTTTTCGTCGGGACCCTCCATGATGGCACCAAAGGCCGAGACGGCGGCGTCTCGGTTGTGCCAGTCCTCGGAGCGCAGATTGGCCTCGACGAACCCAAGGACAGGGGCGATGATGCTGGCGCCGACCGCCTGAGAGTAGAGCTGCAGGCACTGGTAGGCGGCGCGAGACAGGTTGTACTCGTCGTCGGCGGCGTCCTCATCCTGCTTGGTGAGAAGCATCAACAGCACGGGCACGACCTCATTAGCCGCGACCCTAGCGAAGTTATAGAACGGACGCATCTGGTCGGCGCTCTCGACCTGCGCGTTGTCGTCCTCGATGGACAACTCCTCCTCGCAGACGGAGCTCCAGAACTCGACGGCGAGCTTGGCGACGTCCTCGTCTTCCGACTTCATGCCCAGGATGGTCAGGCCAAACAGGGCCTTCTCCATGTAGTAGCGCATGTTGTCGTAGTAGAGGGCCATGATGCGGTTGAGGCAACCAAAGGCGCCCTGCTGGATGCGGGAGTCATCGGCCTGGGTGGCCTCGCAGACGACCTGCATGATGTAGTTTCGCTCGCCTTCATGCTTGAAGTTGTTGCTAACAAACTCGAGGGAGTCGCCGAGGGCAGTGATGGCGGCAAGGCGGACCTCGAGATTGGGCTCCTCCTTGCGGGCGCCCTGGACGACGGCGGTGAGGATGGCGTTGGAGTGGGCAACAAGGGCCATGCGCAAGTCCGACTCCTGGCTCTCGCAGATGTAGCCGATGGCGGTGAGCGAGGCCTGCTTCTGGTGGTCGGCGCCCTCGCTGACATTCTTGACGAGGAAGGGCATCAGGTCGGCCCACTGGTTGCGCGGGAGCTCAATGGCGGCAATGGACGAGATGACCTGAGCGGCAGCGTTGCCTGCCTGGGCGCTGGTCGATGACAGCGTCTGCAGCGTCAGCTGCTTGACACGGTTCTTGGTCTCATCGTCCGTTTGTTGCAGCCACTTCGCCTGCAGTTCTTGGTGGCGGGCGAAGTCTCTGCCGGCTGTGAAGGCGTTCTTGAGGGCAATACCAGCCGCAGCTCGGATGGAGCTCTCTGCTTGCTCATTTGCAAGTTCTTGGACAAGGGTCGCGAGGTAGAGTGGCTGAAGGCGGAAATCACGGTTAGAGAGTGCTCTTGAAGTAGCCACGAAATTTGGTTGACCTACAAAGTTGCTTTCGGCGGCTTGGTTTAGTTGTTGCTCGGCGGCATTTCGCAGGTTCGCGTCTGCAGAGGGTCACACCAGAAGTCAGCATAAAGGCTCGTCAACTTTAGGGGAAACAGCCATTTAGCTGCTCACTGCCGTTGAGCGCGTGGCCGCACAAATTGGCGGCAGGGACGCAGACAAGGCAGGCACAAGATAAAGGGGGGGGGTAGTGGGGGACTGACCGGGCGACAGCGAGTTGGCGAGCACCTGATTAATCTCTGAGCTCGACATGATTGCGGATCGCGGGACGACTCGTCATGCAGGTTCAATGCTCGTCGCTCGCGGAGTGTCGAGGGTATGTTTGTCGAGGCGCACGTGTGAGAGCCGCCAGCAAAAGGCGGAGTCGAAACGCGGCGGTGGGGGGTAACGGTTGCGGTGCGGTTGTGTCGCGTAGGTGGAAAACGCTGCGTCCGTCGGTCGGGGGCAGATGACGCGTGGCAGCGCGAGGCGAGAAGAAAAAGAGAGGCCCGGAGGTGGGTGCTGCTGCTGGAGGCGGCGAGCAGGAACAGAAGAAAGGAAGAGCCTGGCTCTCGTGGGCGAAAAGGACTGGACGAAGGAGGATGGATGGATTGGATGGATGGATGAAGTGCGAGAGCGAAGAAACAGAGCCCAGGCCAGCGGCGGGACGTCGCACAGGGCGATCGCAAGGAGGGGGGGCGGTGCCAATGATGGGCGAGGGCAGGGGTCGCCGAGGCTTCGAGAGGCAAAACTGCACCGCCAGGCAGGCAGCGGGCGCCTGAAGCTTCAGTGCAGTCAGGCCCCTCTGGCGGCCCCCCTCTGGGCGGTGCTAGCAGGTAACTTCGAGTCCAGGTCCCGCCGCTGCCGCCACTGCGGCGCCGCAAAAGGCAGTGCCAGGGTGCGAGGATTTCCTCTCCCTGTTAGCACACTCAGCTGCCCCGGTCTGGCTTGTGACAGCGGGAGACGATCACGGAGCAGCTTCACGGCCGTCGAGCTGCTGGCAAGAGGCATGCCGCAACGAAGAAGATGTGCTTGGCCGGGTAATAGTGCGGAGACTCCAATCCAGCAGCCCTCCTGCATGTTCACCTCATCCCTCTGCTCTCCCGCGCCAACGGGCAGGCGGTCGTGCAGCGCAGCGCGCACGGAGGGTCCAGCACCAGGCACCAGGAGGGGGGCAGGACCCTGTGCGAGAGCCCGGGTCTCACTGTGACCCCGTATCGCCAATCACCCTGAGCCCGCCCCGAACAATGTTTTTTCCCGTGCCCCACAGCGCGCGGCCTGTCTCTGCGCCGAGTCAAGGCTGACCCGGGGCAACCTCGCTTAATAGGTGCCTCCCTCCCAGCGATAGCACACTGTAACGGCGGTGCAACATCGACTCCTCAGGGCGTGCGCGGTTCCTTTGCCTGACTGCACTTCTGCAGCACGCGGCCGAAGGAAGCTCTCCGTCTGCGCCTCTTCAAAGTTTCCTTTCCCCTCCCCGAACCATAGTGAAATATCCCTCATGCCGCATCTCACGCTTGTACGTAAACAATCCGCCTTGTTGTTTTCTTTTGTCCCGCCTTTTTTTAATTCTACTGCCCCACAGCTTCCACGGCAACAGCGCTGCTAGAACCCTCGGTGAGTCGCCACCTTCGCCCCGCCTCTAATATGCAACTCCTCAATCCGCTGATGCTCGAATGGTCTGCCAGTGAGCCCCCTCTGAACATCATGAAGGCTTTTGGGTAGCCATGGGTCAGCTGCGGATTAAATAACGTGCATAATAACGTAGTTTCGTACGAGTAGTAAGGACAACCTATGTACAGGACAAACCAAACCCTTGCCATTTTAGGGTAGGCCGTCTCGTCTTGGAGGTTTGAAACTCGAGATTGACCCGTGCACCGCACGCAGTTCGGCACACCAGCTAATGAATGAAGTTGCCTGCCCACAACTCCTTTTGCTTCAATCAATCGCCGCCTCCCTCAACGCCCGACTCACATACCATTTGCCTGTGCCAGTGCCTGGGCCTCCAGGTTGCTCACCACACTTGAGGGGCCATTGGCTGACGCACTTCCGTTCAAGTCCAGCTCCTGAACCTCGCCCTGTGAAACGGGCCTCGCCACGAAGGGGCTGCCAGGACGGCTGCTGGCGAACTGCCCCGAAAGGTCAGCTTGGCAAACTCAAAGACGGATAGAAGGCTCAGGACTCACGTTGCTGGCCGCGCTAAGGAGAGCAATCAGCGAGCTCTGGACCACGTCCTCGTGGATACCCACTCCCCACACCTTCATGTTGCTGCCAACGGCCGTGCATTCGATGTAAGTTGCCGCCTTGACATCGCGGCCCTTGCCGATGGCGTGCTCCTTGTAGTCCTGCACGTCCAGGTTGACCCCGACACTCTTGAGCGCGTTGGCCAGGCTCGAGATTGGGCCGGTGCCGCGGCCACGCAGCTGATACTCCTTCCCGTCGCAAGCAACCACGCCCTCAAACACACGCTTCAAGTGCTTGGTATCTTGCGTCTTGCCCGGCGCCGGAGGAGCGGGCGACGTAGTGCGGTCCGGCATGATGCTGTAGTCGACAAGGCTGAACCGTGGGTTCTCGGTGAGAAAGTATGTCTGCTGGAACAGCTCCGTGATCTCCTGAGCCCGCAGTTCCCGGCCGAGGGAATCCGCCTTTCTCTGCACCACTTTGGAAAAGGCGACCTGCAGTCCGCGGGGCAAATCCAGTTGCAGCTGTCGGAGGATGATCCATGCAGCACCGCCCTTGCCGCTCTGCGAGTTGACGCGGATGACGGCCTCGTACGAGCGGCCGATGTCTTGAGGGTCCAGGGGCAGGTAGGGAAGCTGCCACCGGTCGTCGTAGGCAGCGTTCTCCTTCTGGCGGAGCTGGAACCCCTTCTTGATGGCGTCCTGGTGCGAGCCGCTGAAGGCGCACACCACCAGGGAGCCGCCGTAGGGGGCCCGCTCGTGCACGGGAATCTTGTTGCACACTTCCACCGTCTCAATGACGCTGCTCAGATCCGAGAAGTCGATGTTGGGGTGGACGCCCTGGGTATAGAGGTTCAGGCCAAGCGTCACCAGGTCAACGTTGCCCGTGCGCTCGCCGTTGCCAAACAGGCAGCCCTCGACCCGGTCAGCGCCGGCCATCTGGGCCAGCTCGGCGGCGGCGACGGCGCAACCCCGGTCGTTGTGCGGATGCAGAGAGACGCAAATCTTCTCGCGCTCCGAAATGTGGCGGCAAAAGTATTCGATTTGGTCAGCATAAACGTTGGGCGTCGACATCTCGACGGTGGCGGGCAGGTTGAAGATGATGGGGTTCTCGACCGAAGGCCCCCATGCCGCCTTGACGGCCTCGCAGACCTCGATGACGAACTCGGGCTCGCTGTCCGAAAAGGTCTCGGGACTGAACTCGAAGGCCCATTCCGTGCCCTGCTGAGAGGGATCGTCCTTGGTCAGGGCGCGAACCAGCTTGGCGCACCGGACAGCCGTCTCCAAAGTCTCCTCCTTGGTGTAGTTGAAGACTACCCTTCGGAAGCACTCGCTAGTGGCGAGGTAGATGTGGATGAGGCCCTTCTTGGCACCCTTGAGGGACTGCACGGTCCGGCGGATGAGGTCCTCGCGGCACGGCGACAGGACCTGCAGCCAGACATCGTCGGGGACGGCGCCGGGAGTCTCGATCAGGCGGCGGGTGAAATCGAAGTCGGTGTCGGAGGCGGAGGGGAAAGAGACTTCGATCTCCTTATAGCCGAGGTCGACGAGCATCTTGAAGTACCGCCATTTCTCGTCGCCGTTCTACGAGTAGGAGGAATGCCTGTCAGCGTCGAGTGGCAGCCCGCTGCAGCGGAACAAGGACGTACCATGGGGTCGATCAGGCTCTGATTGCCATCGCGAAGGTCGGTGGCCAACCACCGAGGAGCCTTGTCAATGGTCTTGTTGGGCCATTTGCGGTCCGGCAAGTTCAGCGGCGGGAACTTTTTGTATTTTTTCCACGGTTCCTTGAGCCTGCAGCGGGGTGAAGATGGCTCGTCAGTCTCGATCGCAACAGCAGGCATCTCGCAATCGCTCCAAGGGCCCTTACATCGGCATCTTGGGCCAGAGAAAAATGGCGGGGCAGGTGCGATGACGGAGGGGACGCTCTCCAAGGCGGGCTGCGGCGTAGTCAATTGGGAAACAGGGCAGGGAGGGCGAGCCTGGGCGTTCTCAGCACCGGAAGACAACAATACGATGTCGCCGCCGTTCTCGTGCGTAAGGAGATGGCTGAAGGTAGGCGACGTGGGAAGATGTGGTGTGCGGCCGTTGGGAGAAAGCTTGAGTAGGCACGATTTCTGTGTTAGATGCAACTTATTAGGTTGGTCCCGCCTGCTTGGCTGGGCTGGTTGGCGCCGCAGCCTTTCCCTGTCTGAGTCATAATTACAGCGCTGGACAGGACAGTACTGGGCAGCGCCGCAAACACGATTTTTTTTACAACGCCCGCCATTTGCCTGCTGGTCGTCCGTCCTACTCGTACGTCCCTCCCCGCGTGTGTGGGACCACCAGCCTCGCTGCAGTCAATGGCCCCGGGCGCGCCCCATGCCCGCCTGCAGACACCCACTCATCCACTGCAACCGTAGCCTGCACGCCGGGCCGCTACTGGCCCCCCCGGCGCTGGAGTGGGGATTGCGACACCGGTCATCGGCGGTCACAACGCCCGTCTCCCATTTGCGTGACAAGCAGTTGTGCGAACAGCGTCGCCTTGTTGCGTCTCTACGCAGTTCCAGGGGACCCTCTTTTTGTGTGACAAACTGAAAATGCTGCATGCGTAGGATGCAACTACAAGTAGGAGCTCTGGACGGATGACTGCGATGAGCGTCCTCTCACATGTGACGGCCGTATGACCTCATCCAGGAGCCTCCGGGGTCGGCCTGCTCCGATAGCGCGCCGGCCAACTTGTGGTTTGCATCGGCTCGAGACCTTCCACTAACACGGGAGGGCCACTTTGCACGTCGGAAGAGTCATTGGCACATGCACATCGCGAAGAGCTCTGCTTCTCCTTTGCATGTGCCTCAATACCGAGGTGAGGAGTATGTAATCAAGAAACATGAACAGTCTTGCGCCGCCGCCTCAAACAGTATATATCGTTCGTCATCAGTCATCATATGATATGCAGTGTAGACTCCCAAAGCTCGTTTCACATCAAACGCATCCCGCCTTCACGATTGCTTCCGTCAGATCAAATCATTCGGACCGTTCTCGTCTCTGAATCGTGGTCTTTCCGCTTCTTACCGTAAAGCTTCGTGATCGTTGGAAATGCGGCAGCGGCATGGTCATCATCGTCGTCTCGTTCAACGCATGTAGCCTCCCGCCGGCCGGCGGCTTTCGTAAATCACCTCTCGCTCCCTCACCCTCTCGTCATCCCAATCCTCCCGCGAGGACCTCCAAGGATCGCGGTGGCGACGTCGGTACGGCTGCTCCCAGGAATCATCGCGCCAATCTCGCTCCCACTGAATGTCCCTCACACGCTCCTTACGGGCGCGGCGAATTGTGTCCGACAGTTCCGTCAACCGCAGAACGTCGTCCTGTGGGAACGAATGAGCATACTCCCCACTTGGGTTCGTTGTTCAGTTGACAAGCGCGCTGCACTCACATATCTTAGGTAGTCCATGATGTAGAAGAACCACTTCGTCTCCTCGTACTCGTAACCCATCTCTTCAATGGCATCTCGAGTGACCAAGTCCTTGGTGATTTCCGTCCACATCTCCTTTGGTGGCGGCGGTGGGGGCGGCGCCGGCGTGCGGGTAATGCGCCGGTCAATGTCGACGTCAATCTCTCGTTCACGGTCGACCACCGCCACACTCGTGCGGTCACGGATCGGTGCAGGAGACGGCTGCCTGGGAACGAGGGCTCCGTCCCTCTCGGGGATGAATTGCGTGCGCCTCACACCGCTGTACTTGGACCACGTCGTCTCTGTGCTGGCTCCCCCCACGCCGTCCATACGTACCCTTTCGGTCCCGGGGGGCACGTCCACAATGGCCCAGTCCTTTGTCGCGCCACCCCAGGCCTCGCCCATGCGTCCTCGTGAGTCGATCTTGGACGTAATATACGCACCCTCCTCGTCTGCGGGAGAAGCGAGGGGAGCAGCTGAACGTGCGCGCCTGTGTGAGCTGGAGTAGTCGTCAACCCTGATGCGGTTACCGTCTCGGCGGATGACGATATCATCTTCGTGGAAGTTGGAGCGCCGCTCGCGGCTCTTGGAGCGTGCCCTACCGCTGGACTGGTGAATATCGACCTCAGTTCGGTTCTTGGACAGGGAGATGTCGATGTCCGTCTCCCTTTCTCTGGCGCGCGGGCGCGGCGCTGGTGGAGGGCTGGGCTTCCTTGCTCGTACAACTCCTGAGGCACTGTTAGCATCGGCTCTCTCCTCCGCTCTGCCCGGCGATTCCAAGGCGGCTTGAACATACCATGGTCGATGTCTGTGTAGTGCGTAATGACCTCTCGCTCAATGATCGGTCCGCGCACAACTGGCGGGGGCGGCGGGGGCGAAGGAGACGGCGACGGGACGCGCTCCTTTTCCCTCTCCACTATTCGGGTGTGAATATGCTCACGGGTGACGGGCGAAGGAGACCTCCGGCGGCGCTCGACAAACCTGATGGGCGCTGGCGAGGGCGACCGACGTCGCACGATGGACGGGCTCCGCACGCGTTCCCTCTCCACGATCCTGGTGCGCGAATGTTCATGCTCGTTGCCCCGCATGGGTGGCGGCGACGCACTCTTGGGCCGCCGGATCATCCGCTCTTCTCGCACTCGACTGGGGCTTCTGTGACGATCAAATATCTCCACGTCTCGCTGGCGCAGGACCATGGGCCCGGCTTCGGTGCGTCGAGCGTCCTCTCTCAGGAACGCAGGCGTGCGATCCGTCTCTCTCTCTCGCACCCGGACGTCGACCTCGTCCAGCTCGCGGGTTGCAACTCGGGACCGAGGCGGAGGGCTCCGTGTTACAGCGCGAGAGCGATACTCGATGTCCTCGAACTCTGGGGCCGAGCGGCGAGGGGGCGGATAGTAGTCCCGTTCCCGCTCCTCGAACTCGGTCATCCTCGCGCCTCGGTGGGACATGCTGGGCTGTTGTATGTCCTGAGCGTCGTATGTCCTGAGCGTCGTGGGTTGGTTTCTGACGGGCGCAGAGCGAGGCTCAGTCGCGGACTCTCAAAGCGGCCGACGGGGCAAAGCCGCTCGCCGAGCCGTGGAGGAACTTGCACACGGCTCGTGACAGCGCTCGAGCTGTGGCCTAAGTAGCGCAGGACAGCGCCAGGGTACAAAGGGCCAAGGAATACCAAAAGGAAAAGTCAGGATGAGAAAGACGGTGGCAGCGGGAGTGAGACGAAGCAAGGGGTCTGCCGGCGTTGACGCTCAGATTGGAGGGGGTGCTTGGAGGCTCAGAGGGCAGCAGAGGGAGGTAGGAGGGCTGGCGGAGAGGACGCAACAAAGCCGCTTCAATACGTCAGGGCCGTAATCCCCCGCGCAGCGTTCAGCCAAGGCAGGGGCCTGGTTCTTTGTGCGCCTGAAGCGTACTGCGCACGACGGCAGAATGGAGGGGTTGGCGCAGGGATCTCCCGAGGCACTAACAGCGGCCCGGGACGCGGCTCTGACGACGGCGTGGACAGCGCCCTTGACTACCTAACGCCTCGACGCTCCGGAGGGGAGGGGGGGGGGGGAAA
>JALHCF010000079.1:37719-100044 GCA_024341135.1 Tolypocladium album
GAAGAGGCAGCATCACGGGATGACTGATGAATGACTTGTCTGTCTGTCACTGCCGCCGCTGCTGCTGCATGCGCATGGCATGCAAGCCGGAGCGGGAAGCGCCAGTTCGCCTGTCGTCAGTGCGTCGGGCATCATTGGCTGCCAAATCCCAGGAGTTGCGTCAGCCTGCCTGAGGGAGAGTCTTTTCGATTGGTCCGCACCGTTCCCGTCCACCACGAGGAGCAGGGCGCGCAGCGAGACTAAATAGGCTCTCTCGCCGCCCAGACTTACTTCCCGCCTACACCATGCATCCCGCAGGAGCTTCATGGCTTGAAATCATCGAAGGGGCCTTGCTCCTCTGGGTCAGCAACGTACTTGACCCCAGCAGTCACCACTCTTGTGCCCAGATCTAAAGGTTAGGATCTCAGATACTTCGTACAGATACTCGTAGACCAACCGGTAGGCTGTTTGTAGGGGCGCGTCGCGTATGTACTGGATTGGGCGAGGTACCAGCACATACGGCCATACCTACTAGAAATCACGGGATCCCGTCCGCTCTCCCATAGTTAAGCTAGTAAGGGGCAGATTAGTAGTTGGGTCGGTGACGACCAGCGAATACCGGCTGCTGTATGTTTCTTTTTTTTTGGGAATATTTTTTTAAATATTATTTTGCCGTTTTCTTCAATTCTGTGCGTGGTACAAGATATCAAGTGCACATGAGGTTTTGGAGGGCGGCCGCCTGACTGCAGCCGTATGCAAGTTGGCTGTGGCTTGGTCGCTTCCAATAAGGAAGAGGGACGGCCCCGATGTACGGAGTACGGACAAAGCTGCGGTTGATAACGCATGTCAGGTACGGTGTGCAAAGGCGGAAGAGCTGCCGTATGTAGGTACCTTATGAAGAGCAACGACGCGCCGCGGAAGACGAGCAGCAAATTCGACAAGCGGCATCGCACTCTTCCAACCTCGGTGCCGACAGGACAGAAAATTGACCTTGAAAGACTCATTGCCAACCTACAGGTCACCTCATGACCGCCCAATCTCGTCGCGTAGTCCGACTTGTTGGCTCTTCAGGAATAAGGTCTGCGGACAGTCTTTTCAGCATGTTCATCCGAGTCCCGACATGGCAGTTACCGTTGTAGTCCGTAGACAGCCCAGCTCTTGAGGAGGCGGCACGCTAAGGTGAGCGCCGCTGCTTGCCACGGCAGAGGTGCCGGTGAGGCAGCAAGCCACAGGCGCAGACGTTCCTCCGAATAGGACCGCGTCAGATAGTTCCGAAGTCTATTCCTTTCACTTTCACTGATCGGGCAGAGGGGCCTTTGACAGCGGCAAACGAACCCTCGTAGCGCCTGGGCTACTGTAATATGCTCCATTCTCCTATGCCCTAATAGCGTGAGGTCACAAGTAAGCGCTTACTAAACCGAGCTTAGTGGGAATTGACGCTGATGCGGATGAGGAACCGCAGCCCGCACCCGCGCCACGGCTGGTTTGCCAGCTAGCTAGTGTGCTAATTAGCGCACTTCATGCGAGATCCAGCAGCCGCCAACGGCCTGCCGTCGCGCGACGTTGCCGAGCATTGCGCACCCGCGTCCGAGACCACCTCCAGCCCGCTGTGGAGAGTGAGGGACAAGCCCAATGACACATGATGGACCTTTCACTCTAATCGCGATGGGTCCCTCAGACTAAGAGAGCCCCAGCTTTCGCCTCGGCGATGCGTGGCAAATTTCGACGACGATCCGCGTGGGCGTTTTGGAACGGCATCTGGACTTCCGTAGGGGGGAGCTCGACAAAGGTGGAGGCGACGCGGGCGACCTCCTCGACACCGCGAGAACTATCCCAAGCTCCCATCGCAAGGAATCACTCCCCGTTTCGCGTCCACCCCGACGACCACCGCAGCTGACCGACGCGGCAATCGAGGCCAATCCCGGTGCAACTGCGAGGGCCCAGCTCCCGCATGCCGCACCTCCGGCAGCTGCCGTCGCCCGGTGCGCCGAAGTTGCAGCGCCAGATCGTGTGTGGGGGAGGCGTGCGGCTAAAGGCACAGTGGGCCAAGGTCAATATCTCGTATTGAGCCACTGGGATTGACGGTTGACGTGTCGCTGATGTAGATGGCGTCTTCGTTGGCCGCTACCCCGGCTGCCCGGCCCGCCTCCAGGGCTCGACTTACGCGAGACATTGTCTCGATCGGGATACTTTGCTTGCACGTCAACCCCGTCGGTCGGCCAACACGATCTCGTAGTACGGAAATAGTTCACCTCCGCTCGGTCAGCGTCCCGCCGTCGCGACGGCGACGGCGTGGAGCGCCCGGCAATAAGAAGATCGTCTGAGAACCCATCCCACCGCCCATTGTGCTCGTTGTCAATACCGTCTCCCGTCCGTGTGATACTTAGCTGCTTCTCCTTCACTTTCCGGACGAGCATACTGTGAACTGTTGTATCACGAACAAGGAAGGCTTGTTATTCCACCTTGGCCGGCAGCTCATCTTGATCCACCGGCGTGTTGTCCCGAGTTGCTCGCCCACTCGACGGCTTCCAAACGACAACATCGTCCGAGTCTGCGTCTCACGCTGTACAAGCTCCGTGCCGCCGCCATGTTCTCCAAAGCCGTCACCGCCGCCGCAACCGTAGCCCTCGCGGCTTCCGGCCTCGTCTCGGCCCAGACGTCCACCAAGTGCAACCCTCTGACCACAGGTATGCTCGCGTCCCGGGAGCCAATCCCTACCGCGGGGACTAACACCGAAACCTCCCAGTCTGTCCCGCCGACCCTGCCTTCGGCAGCGAGAGAGTCGACTGCGACTTCACCAAGGGCGCCTGCAGCGCGTTCGAGGTCCTCGCCGGCACCACGCTGCAGTACGACGGCAACGGCGCCTGCTTCAGCATCCAGAACCAGAACAACGCCCCCACCGTCGCGACGCCCAAGTACATCTTCTACGGCAGGGTCGATGTCGTGCTTCAGGCGGCCCCCGGCAAGGGCATCGTGACGAGCCTGGTGCTGCAGTCTGATGTTCTCGACGAGGTACGGAGTCGCTTGCGATGGCGCCGCCCTATGGGTTCACGTGGACTAACAGCTACTCGCAGATCGACTTGGAGTGGGTTGGCAGCGACAACGCCCAAGTCCAGACCAACTACTTCAGCAAGGGTGACACGTCGACGTACGACCGCGGCGCGTTCCACCCTGTCGACAACCCGACGGGATCGTTCCACACTTACACCATCGAATGGACGCCCCAGATGGTCAACTGGATGATCGACGGCAAGTCGGTCCGCACGCTGACCCCCGAGCAGGCCAAGGGCGGTGCGGCGTACCCCCAGACGCCGATGCAAGTCAAGATGGGAACGTGGATTGGCGGCCGCAGCGACGCCTCTCCCGGCACCGTCGCGTGGGCGGGCGGCTACGCCGATTTCTCAGCCGCGCCCTTCAACGCCTACTACAAGAGCGTCTCCATCGTCGACTACGCTGGTTCCAACCAGCCGGCCGCCGGCGTTGTCAATCAGTATGTCTATGGCGATCATTCTGGCAGCTCGCAGAGCATCCAGAAACAATAGGGGCTGGTAAGGGTTTCGGACGGTGAGCCGAATTGATTGGTAATGCGAAGTTGAGCAGACCCAAGGAGCTCATCTGAGCCTACTAAATTTTTGCAGCTGTTATCGCACAATGTTTGAATAGTGAGCCTTGGGAGGACATAATAAGGAACCTGTGTAAAACTGCAGCGCCAAAGGTAGCAGCGAATAGATGCTGTGCGTATAGTCACGGGTTCGAAAGCCATCAAAGCTCGGGGTGAATGAGAATGTCGTAATAATCATAGTGTCAGAACCCCAATCGAAGCACCGATTTTAACACTGCACCAACTCCATACTGACTAAAGCATGTTAAGACCAAACTCCCCCCAATCCCTCGTTGAGCGTCACACCCCAGCTCTACCCGTTTTCCTGTTAGCCATCGCACACGACCTCCCTATGCTATGCCGCGCTTCGTATCCTTCGCAATCAGGCCCGTCAGGCTCTTCTCTGGCATGGGATACGTCGGCCGGCCGCCCAGAATATCCACAGTTTCGCGCAAGCCGAGCCAGTGCACCACCTTGGGACGTCGGTTGGGCCAGTCGGTCCCCTGCTCTTCGAGCACCTTCATCGGCGTGAAGACGACCTCGGAGCCCTGGATGCCAATAACGGTAGTGCTGTTGGGGTCCTTCTTGACACGGTTGTGCGCGTTGCGGCCAAAGTCCTCGAGGTGCTGGATGCACTTAATGGCGAGTCGCACGGCTCGGCATCGGTCCATGGGCGAGGGCACGCCACCTTGCTGCACGTGGCCCGGGATGCTCTCTCGGCTTTCGAAGCGGTCGTGCGCCTCCTCGCGGATGATGTTCGCGATGAGCTTGGCGTCGTAGACTTTACTGGCCTTTTCATTGACCAGGATCAGGCGTCCGGCGCGAGACTGGCCTTGGTCGTTGTTAAACACCTTTTTGAGGTGCATGACGTCCGCGTTCAGCATCTCGAGGCTGATACCTTCTTCTGGGATGTAGACGGCCGAGGCTCCCACATTGAGTCCGCTCAGAGTGGCGATGTAGCCCGACCGGCCTCCCTGGGTCTCGATGACGAAGACGCGCCGACGGGTTGCCGAGGCAGACTGCTTGATCTTGTCGCAGTAGTTGACCAATTCATTGAGACAGGTATCGGAACCCAAGGAATACTCGGTTCCGGGGACGTTGTTGGAGATGGTAGCGGGCAGAAGGCAGATGGGGATGCAGAGCGACGGATACTGGTCTCTAGACTTGCGCAGCTGCGAGACCGAGTGGAAGGCCTCGAACCCGCCGACGATGAAGAGCGCATCAAACTCGTACTGCTCAATCAGGTTGGCGATGAGCTCCATGCCAGACTCAGAAGGCAGCTCGCGGTTGGTGCCGATTTCGGAACCACCCTTGCTGGCCCAGCCGTCGACCTCGAGCCACTCAAAGGGCCGAACAGCGCCGTGTGGCTTGTCGCCGTGATGCCTGGCGAAGCCGGCGAAGCCGTTGTGGATGGCCATGGGCTCGTGGCCTCGGCTGAGGCAGTAGGCGACGGCTGCGCGCATGGCAGCGTTCATACCGCCGGCCGGTGCCCCGACGTTGATGAAGCCGATCCTCATACGCTGGCGATGAATTAGCAATGCCGTGGCGACATTTGGACGAGGGTGGGGAAACGCTTACGCTCTTTTCGGGCAGCTTGCGATCCTCGATCATGGCGTTGGTGGTGGTGATATACGAGTTGTACTGGTCGGCAAACTCGACGTCGCGAAGCGACATGGCTCGATCAAAATCCTTGGCCTCGACGGCCTGGGCCAGCTTCTTGGTTTCCTCGATGGCCTGCATGAGCGGCTTTCTGATGATCTTGTTCTCATTGATGGCGATGAAGCAAGTTTCGGTCTCGGGGGTGGCTTCGAGGACAGCGTTGACGGCCTCGACGCCCTGGAGGGTTCCGAGCATGCGGTCGTAGGCCACGGCCGTGCCGCCGCGCTGCACGTGGCCGAGAGTCGTGATGCGAGTGTCCAGGCCAAGGCCGCCCTCGTTTTTGTCGGCCAGCAGGACCTTGATGTCCTCCGGGGTAATCTTTGCACCGTTCTTGTCGCGGGCGCCCTCGGCGACGATGACGATGGTCTTCCGCTTGCCCATCTTCCGGTGCTGGAAATGGTCAGCGCCACAGCCACAATGCAAACAGGTGTAATGCTTACCCTCTCGACAACGATAGACATATCCCTGCGCCAATCATGGTCCTGCGGACGCTCCGGGATGAAGATGAAATCGGCGCCAGTTGCGACACCAGCAAGGAGAGCCAGCCAGCCGCAATGGCGGCCCATGACCTCGATGACAAAGGCACGCGAGTGCGAGGAGGCAGTCGCCTCGATGTAGTCGACCATTTCGCAAATCCTCGACAGGGCCGAGTAGCAGCCCACGGTGGCATCGGTGCCGGATAGGTCATTGTCGATGGAGCCAACGATGCCAACAATATTGAGATGCTTGTAGGGAGCCACTTGAGCCTCTGTCAACTCGCCCTTGTGGACAAGCTCGTCGATCAGCGAAGGCCACTCGAAGCGGAATCGGTCGGCACCCGTCAGGGAACCGTCTCCGCCGCAGATGATGAGAGCGTCGATGCCATGAAGCACCATGTTCTTGGCGGCCGTCAGGCGTCCGGCTCGCTCGTAAAAGGCCATGCATCGGGCGGTTCCGATGAGGGTGCCTCCCTCAGACAGCCAGCCGCGCACGTCGTGCCACTCCATCCTCCTGATGTAGTCGCCGCCGCGGACCAGGCCCTCGTAGCCCTCGTAGACGGCATAGGCGTCGCAGCCGCGGTGGATGGCCATGCGCACCACGGCGCGCACGACGCCGTTCATGCCCGGGGAGTCACCCCCCGAGGTCATGACGGCAATCTTCTTCTTGGCGCCCGTAGCCATGGCGGCGGCCGGCCTCGGATGCGGCGGCGGGACGAGCGAGGGTCGCTTTGGGCTCTTGGTTCGGGCTGCCTCGTCCAGCAGACAAGGAGGTCGAGTACGATGCTCCAGAGAGGTGTCGATGAGATGCTGACAAGCCGAGAGAGCCGCTATAGGTACGTAAGGATAGGCGTCGATGAGCTGCGAGTACCTAGGTTCGGTGCAAAAGTGCGAAGGTGAAGCAGGCAGGGAGACGACGACGATGAGGGGAAATGGCAGCAGAGCTCCAATGGCTTATCGTCAACTTATTTCCAACACTGCAGTCACATCCCGCCATTTAGCTTATCCCCCCGCCGCCGCGGGGCAGCGCTAATAAGGTGCCATCATAGCGAGCACCAAGCTCCTTGCTGCCTATCGATTCGTTGAGCTTCAACTGTTTCGCCTGGGCTCCACCGCGACGGCGGCACGTCGGCCGTTGAAGGCTTGCACAGCTCTTTCCATTGATCCAGCCCACAATGCGTGATTATTGCAAGCCGGACCTGGAGGAGCCACCAAGGATCCAAGAGCGGGATCCAGCACAGCGGGCCGTTGGGATTCAGAAAAGCCCCCATTGCCCACCGACACTCCTCCGTGGGCTCGCGGATTCCTCGATGCTCGCTTGGTCCATCGCCCGCCCTGCGTGGCGGGCCAATCGGGAGTCTCGGGGCTCGTGTTTCCAAGAGTTGACTTCTCTGGCTCGGGACCAGCGTGTCGGGACCCGGGATCTCTCCAAGCGTCGAAATTGTGAGCAAGGCACTAACGTATTTTACGTTGGAGCCACACTGGAGCGGTCCCCGAACGAGTGCTGTGGGCGCGAGGGCCCAGAAGCTGCTAGCTAGCCTTGCTACGGTAGGTGCTCCTACACCCCACTGTAGGTGCCCAAGCCACCGGCACCGCGCAGCTTCAGCCACCCAACCTCGCGAGGCTGCGACCTTCAACCCGTCCTCGCCAGCCCGCCCCATTACCGCGGCGTGTTTCCTTCGCGACGACGCCGCACCTCTGCCCATGAAGCCGGCCCGCTTCGCAGCCGTCTACGTATCGCAGCAGCCATGGCTCCTGACCATGGCCAGTCGCTGTCCCTGCGGCCGTTTCCCATCGCCGACAAGGAGCCTAAGAACCTCGCCGACTTCATCGCTCGTGTCAATGCCCAACCCGGCGGCTTCCGTTCCGTAACCGAGGCGACGCTTCGCAGCGAGATACAGGCCCGTGACGATTTCAATGTTGCGGATCAAGGGGAGGATGTGGACATGTCGGACGCTGAGGACGAGGACGACGCCGCGCCCAAGGATCCAAACGCGGCGCGCATGGAGGTGCTCAAGAACGTAGAGTCCGTCCACCTGCACCGCCTGCATGGCCATGCAGTTACTGATGAATCTCAACTAGAATTGCGGGCAACACGGCCATGCTGACCCTCGACTCCCTGTCTCTTCTACTCTCTAAGCAGAACCCAACCCAGGCCGGCTTGACCTTGTCCCAGCAGCTACGCGACATGGTTGGCATTGGCACCCTCGGGGCGGACAAGCTTGACGAAGCAAACACCAATGCGGCCAAGACAAAAGACCAAGAAGAAGTCGCTCTTGGTTGGACTCTTATGGAGATCAATCGGACCAGAGATGCCGCGCAGGAAGCCAGCTTGTTGCTCGAGAGGGAGATAGAGACTGAGAGCAAGTACTGGGAGCATGTCATGGCTGTGAAGAAGGCCGGTTGGTCTGTCTGCAGGGTGCCTCAAGAGCGTCACACCCTTGGAGTTCGCTTTGGCTTCTCAGAAGGCAAGTCGTTGCCTTTCCCTGCCCTCGTGTCCCGGCTCGTGGCTAACGCGGCGAAGCCTCCACCGACTTCAAGAATAACGGCTTGGCTCCCATGCGGAGAAGCGACGACGGCTCGGTCGAGCTTGATCTCGGGAGGCTGGGCGGCACTTCCGAGGGCATGGTCGTAACGTATGAGAAAGACGGCAAAGTCGTCGGCCGGTCTGTCCCTCGCCATCGGACCAGCGACGTCCCCTCTCTGGAGTCGCGCGTCCTCGAGGCCCGCAACACCATCTTCTCGCAGGAACTCTGGCACGAGCTGACCCGGGAATCACGCACACTCGCCTCTTACGATGTACGGCTCGAGGGATCGCGGCTGACGTGCAAGATTGACCCAACGTCCACCATCGCCCTCGAGCTGCTGCCGCTGGCGTCGTGCCCCTCGATTGATGACGCTCTGCCGGATAACAGCACTGCGGAGATGATATCCTCTTCGCTGCATCTGTTGCTCGGCTACGCTCATCGTTACAATGAGCTCTTGAGGACGCGTCCCATACCGCCTCACGTCTCCCGATCCAGGGGGCAGCAGACGTACGCCCTGCTACGGCCGATCATAGCCCGCATGACGTCCATCCTTAGCATCCAGTCTTGCCTCAAGTACATTGGCGACCTTACCAAGACTCTCCGGAAAGCAGGGTTCTCATCTTCCTTCACCCTCCAGACTCCGCAGTTGTCCGCCACCGAACATGGTGCCAGCGGGCCTAACCAGCCGTCTGGCGCACAAAACCTGGTCCGCAACATGCTGCAACCTCTCGAATTTACCATCAAGTTTGTCATTCTCCCCAATTTCTCCCTCGACATCCGCGCCCGCACGTTCCTCTTCCCCATCACAACCACATATTACAATGTCTCCCTGCCGCCGTCCTCCCCGTTGCAGCAGTCCGGCGCACCCTACGCAGATGGCTATTCAGACCTGAGGGGCCTATTCGACTACCTCCAAACAACCGTCGCCCGATCGTTGACGAGCCACTACGTCACCAAGCTCTCCAGGGGCCCCGCCGAGACGGAATGGGCCCCGAGCGTGCTTGGCACGTCCCTCCGTGACGTGGGAAGGGAGAACTCGGAGGTTCACTTTGCCGTCCAGGAACAGCCAGACGCCGGGCTAGCGCTCATCGTCTCGAGCGCAGCCACACCAACCCAGCACCAGCAGCAAAGAACGTGGAGGTGGGCGTCGGAGGACCCCAGTGAGAGTAGAACGCTGGATGACGTCGTCGACGATCTTCTCAACCAGGTCGTCAGCAAGTCGACTTCCTAGAGGGAAGAACTTGTGCCAACGACGAGGCAACCTTGCGTCCCCTGCGTTTCGAAGCGGGGCTGGATCGAGGAGTGGTTGGAGTCGGTGAGTGGGTAGGAAGTTCCCTAAGGACGGCGGGAACAGGCACAACAGAAAGGCTTGCTGCGCTGATGCATTTGGCTGAGGCATGTCAGGATATACCCAGTATTATGACGACATTATTAATGACTTTACGTTTTCTATACAGCGACGTCGCAGTGAGACAAGTCGTCTGCCGCTTAGCATGCACGGTATGAGCGACTTGGCATCTTTCAAAACCAAATAAACAGCGGCAGTGAATGCGTTTGGCTTCTCTAGCCTTCGTCTACCAGACGTCAAACTAAGTTTCTCTCTGGCCACTCTAGCCTCATCGGCGACTCATTTACGTCGCGAATTCGTGTCTCAGAGTAATCGTAATTCCTTACTAGTCATACATCGTTACCTCCAAGTCTCCAGGCGCACCATATGCCATCCCATCCCCTCCAACCCCCAAAACTCGCAGTAGATACGTCTCGCGTGGCTGAGTGAAACCATCTATGATTTGGAAGCGATTTGGAAGCGATGACTGGAGCGCGCAAACCCGCAGCGCAGCGCAAAACGAGGGCGTCGCGTGACTCTACCTCGTGTTGAAGAGAAACTTGAGCTCGTTGACGTTGAGGCGGCCAATCTTCATACTCTCCGTCTCGTCGAGCGCCGCCTCGACAATCTCCTTCTTGCGGTCTTGCAGCGCCACAATGCGGTCCTCGACCGTCTCCTCCGTCAGGATGCGGTACACCTTGACCTCCTTCTTCTGGCCGATGCGGTAGGCCCGGTCGACGGCCTGCATCTCGATGTAGGGGTTCCAGAAAGGGTCCATAATGATGACGTTGTTGGCTGCCGTTAGGTTGAGGCCTGCGTTGCCGGCTCGGAGCGAGACGAGCATTATTTGGACGTTCTCTTTGTCCCGAAATTCCTTGGCTACTCGGGCGCGCTCCTCGCCAGACATGCTGCCATCGTATCGTTCGGGTTTTCTCTCAAACTTCTCGTGGTACATGGCAACCTGCAAGAGATCCAGCAGGAGAGTCCATTGCGAAAACACAATCACCTTCTCCCCCGACTGGTGAATCTGCTTGAGTAGCTTCATGCATTCAGTAACCTTGGCCGCAGGCATCCACGTTTTTCGCAGATACCGCATGTATCGCTTGTAAGCATCGCGATTCTTTCTTGCCTCGACTCGTAAAGTCTTGAGCATCGAAGGTTTGATTTCCGCTTGCTTCTTTTTTCCCTTGCGCTTCTTTCTTTTACCTTTCATGCCATCAATATCGTCAAAATCGTCGTCTGCAATGACGAAGTCCTTCAAATTCCCTTTGCTGTCGACTTCATCATCAGAATGTTCCGATTCAGAATCGACGTCGCTACCAGAGTCCTCCTCGACGTCAGACTCCGACCTTTTGACAATCGTTTCCGGCATATAAACGCTGCGGAAAGCGTCATAAGTGAAGCACTTCTTCGGATCAAATGCCGATCGACAGACAGGGCACTTAGCCTTGTCACTTTCGTCTCCGGCCTGCAGATTCAGGGTTGCGGCGTTGTCGGCCAGGCGAGTCACGCAGTCGTTGCAGCTGTCGTGTCCACAGGGGATGAAAAATGATGGCGACGGAACTGCATCGAAACATATTGGGCATTCGAAGGCTTCGATCGCCTTGATTCGCTCCACTGTGCTAGGCTCCAACGTCTTGACCAGCGCGATCATGTCTTCGCTTCCGAAGGAAACAGCATCCTCGACATCCAGATTGAGATGCGGATGGCAGCACGCCTGCCGCATTCGCAATAAAAGCACAAGAATGTTAGAGTAGTTTTGGCCAATAGACCCCTCGCGAAGGTACTTGCTGAACAGCACCTGAGACTTCACTTCGAGCTGCTTGTAGAAGCCACGTTCGTCATCGGACAGCTTCGCATAGATGATCGACTCTGTCTTCTCCGGAAGCTTCAGAATGGGTTGTCCATCCAGTTTTGAGTCCTTTTTGCGCCGAAGCATGATTGCCTTGAGCAGAGCTCTCAGCCGAGACATTGCGACACTTTTGGCATCTCCCTTTTGGCCGAACAATATACCGAATGCCTGCGAGGGGTTAGCACAGCTCAATGGTGCTCCATTTGCAGCGTACCTGACGAAAATTCACCCAAACGCAGTACGGCTTGATGCGGAGGAAGTGCACCAGTGAAAAGAGCTCTAGGACTCCGTTCATCATTGGGGTTCCTGTAAGACACCACCGATATGTAGTCTTGAGCCTGTGGCAAGCCTTTGCCGTCTTTGTCTCCCTGTTCTTGATGCACTGGGCTTCGTCGAGAATGACCCTGTAGAACTCGGCCTTGGTCGGGTGAAGCAGGGGGAATTTTGCACCAGTGGCTCGATCATTGAAATCGATGTTTCTGCCCCTATTTTCCTCCATAAAATTGTCGAGTCGTTTGTACTCTGCCGCAATTGTGCCGTATGTCGTTAACACGACGTCGTACTTAGACAAATCCTCCGTTGTCGCCCTTCTATTGTGGTAAATGAAGACTGACATTCGGTGAGATAACTTTGTCTTCTTCCCAATTTCCTCTTCCCATTGCCGTATCAGCGAGAGAGGTCCGATGATCAGGTTTGTCTGCTGTGTGTCAGCAACCACCACACGTCCGCTTCTCAGAACCCCAGTCAGCTCACATACCTTGGGCCGAGATGTTGCTGGTCGTGCCAACATGAGAGCGAGCGTTGAGATTGTTTTGCCCAAGCCCATATCATCCGCCAGTATGCCTCCCTTGTTCGTCCCCATCTCCATGTTCTTCATCCACGAGAGAGCGAGTTCCTGGTGGTGATACAGTGCACTCTTAAGGCCGTTGGGCGTTCCGTCGCGGTTCCGCTCGGGGATATCCATATCAGGACGGATGTTCTGCAGAAGGTCGTCCAGTTCCTTTTCTGAGACCCTAGGGTCATGAAAAGCGTCTTGGAGGAAGTTTGTTAATCTATCTGGAAGAGCATTTCCACTGGCGTCACGAGCATTCGAGTAGTCAAACATGCTCGTGTGATTAATAGTGTCAAGGAGACTCATCCCACCAGCGGTGGGCAAACTCGGGGTCCTCCTGAGACCACCTGGAGGCAGGCTCCCCGCCGGTGTGAATCCTCCCACTGGCGATGGTGCTGGTCCTGTATGGGATCTGAGCATCGAAGGACTGTCCACAGTCGGAGGGAACGCTCCCGGCACAGACGATTGGTGCCTTGTCCCTGTGCTGAAAGCCCCGCCATTGCGTAGATAGTCTGGAGGATAAGCCCGTGGCGTTGTTGGCGCAGAGCCCCGGTGCAGGATGTGAGGTGGTATATTCAGCGCAGACGACTCCGGAGAAAGCGCCCCAGGAGGGACCTCGCCATCCCAATACCAGGCTCCAGGCATTACTGACGGGTGATGTGGAGTGGGCCCGCGGGAGTTGGACCGTTGAGTAGCCATCAATTTGGCAAATGCGTCCGTGCGGGCGATGTTTGAGTCGGAGGTAGAGGAAGACCCGTCACCAGGCATGGATTCTTGGCTCGAAATCTGCAAAGCCAGTTCCCTATCCCTATTCTCCTGGCAGCGCCTGTTCTCCTGCTTGATCTGCTCCGCAACACATGTCGCGTCGTAGTCAACATCGTCCCTGTCGCCAAGTCAGTGCTGAGTGAAGACCTAAGGATCCAGCCGACGTACCCTGTGAGATCAATAATCTCAAGATCACGGTGAACGCTGGGGCTACCCTGGGAAGCGAATGGGTCGTCTCGAGGGCTGGTAGCAATCCGTCGAGTCTTGCTTGCGCCATTGGCGATGCCCAGGCTTGAAGAATCATACTCCCGCTTACGATTCGGCAGCGAATGGGGGCCTGGGCTGCCCCAAATGTCATTGTCCATGTGGCGCTTGCGAGGGGTGGTGAAGGCTCCCGACGGTCGACTTCTGCTGGCAGCTGGGGAAGTGGCAGGCGATGGTTGCGCTTGGGCAGGTCCTTGTCAGTACTAGGTAATGTAAGGGTGCAGATGTAGAAAAGAGCGGTCTCGAAGTGGCAATAGGTGTTTAATGCAGTGTAGTAGTGGCGAGCATGAAGGGTGCACAAGCACGCTCCTGCGTCAGAGAGAGGTGGATAGGCAGGATTGCAAAAATCCGGAGGGTTGCAGCGTTTAAGAAAGTTCACAGGCAGGTGAGGCGGAAAACATGTGAACGTGAGTTGGGTAAGAAGGAAAGTTTGCCATGTGTTCAAGAATGTGCGTGAATGTGTGCGTGAAAAACACCCAACAGATGGCACGGACGGGCCCCTAGGCGGCCCGTAACGTTCATCAGGCCACAGGGAATGTCGTGAGCAGCAGTCACGGATACGACCGAGATGCAACACCGAAAACAGCTTACCTTGTTGCGAGCATGGCTTTGCGTGGCGAGTCTGTGCATGGTCATCACCAGGTGCCGCTTTCTCCAAGTCAGCGGTGGGCACTCGTTTCCATGTGAGAGGCATCAGAAATGGGAGACGGAAGGGTAAGTAAGGTACGCAGGTTCGGGAAAGACCAAGAATTGAAAATCGATCCAGAGGACTCACCATCGGCGCCATTCTGCTCTGCCTCGGCCTGTGTGAGCTGCATCTTGAGGCGCTCAATCTCCTTGTGCGTCTCCGCACGCTCTGCGTCGACGCCATCGAAGGTCTCGCCGCGCAGCGACTCGAGGATGACCTGCTGAATGGTCAACTCCTCCCTCAGGGCGTCGATGCTCGGCATCTCGGATATCTGCGACGGTGAGTCGTGGCAGGGCGCGAGTATACGCCCTCTTCGGGATAGGCGAGGATGTGCTTTGCGCCAGCGCCTGCGCTTGCGCCTGCGCCAAGGTCGCGCGAGCCAAGTGCAGTGCAACGCTGGCAGCCTCCCACTGGTGCGAGGTTCGATCTGCCACCGTGGCTTCTGCTTTTCTCCGGAGGACAAGAAGGCGGCGCGGTGGCGGCTGAGGTCAATGTGAAGTCGTCGTCGCGACGCGTCGTTAGGTAAAGTGCCTTACTTGGCAAGAGGCAAATAGTGGGACGTTAATATGGCCTGGCAGCGTTACCCTGCTAGCAGAAGGCTGATGTGCCTATTTTAGGGGTGCCAGCAGCCGTGATGCCCCCCGCGACCCACTGCCTGCAGGTGCCTGTCAACTGCCAGTGCATGCAGTGATGCTGCTGCGCGGCATTTGAGGGCGGCCTGGCTGCCACTTCAGCCCTCTCTCGTACCTGAGAGGTAAGGTACCTTAGGGACCTCACCTTAGGTACGCAGCCCATTCGTACCGTCAGTCACGCTGTCAACCAAACTCAGTAACGAAATAAACACACTCAGGGGTGGCATAAATGAGGCCGCCAGTATATGTCAATTAACACATAGTAATGTCGCTCATAGTCCAAGAACGCTCAACCAAATGTTCAAACTAAATAAGCCGGCGAGTGCCCGCTCAATCATTGCCGGTAATCTTGTCCCAAAGGTGGCCCACCTTGTCCGTCAGCCAGTCCCAGAGCCCCTTGGCTTTGCCTACGGCCGAGCCTGGGTCCTTGCCGTCATTGCCACCTTTGTCCTTGTCGTTGGCACCGGACGACGGTGCGGGCTGCTCTGTCAGCGACGGCTTCGGGGGAAGGGTTGGCCGCTCGGGCTGCGTTGGATTTCCAGGATGGGTCGGTCGCGCTGGATGATCAGAGGGCAGAATGACTGATGGCTCAGTCGTTGTTGGCAGCACTGTTGCTGACGACTGAGGAGGATCCGCAGGCGGCTCCGGCGTGTCTCCCGGTTTGTGCGTGCCGATAGGCTTCAGCGGCAGCCGCAGCGTCCCGTTGTTTGGCTTGGGAACCATGCCAATCGAGTCAGCCAATATGTTGTACACCTCGGTATTTTCTGAAGCACATTAGTCACGGCCTGGCCTTGGGTACTATGGGAAGACTTACGGAAAGGCTCGAGCTGGCTGTTGGGCGGGTGTGGAAATGCAGGGCCACGAGCAATACAAATGGCGCGCATCAGCGGATGCTCATGGTCGTATCCGTGCAGGCCCCGAGGGTGGTAAACGAGACCCTTTTCTTTCCCTTGCTCGACGTCAAAGTCTTCCTTGGTAACAATAGCCCAGCCCGTCTTGGGAATGATCCACAGTGGCGCAATGCGGTCGTTCTTGGAGAAATGGTATCTCTCGGGCATGTCCACATCGCGGAGATAGACGTCGAAATTGGGGTTCGTCTTGGACTTTTCCTTCAGTCCATCGTAAAGTTCTTGCAGGTCCCTGTCATCCTTGGGTCGAAGGCCATACAGCGGCCAGCCGTCGGTGTGAGCAATCCTCGAAGTGTCGATGAGGTCCTCAAGCTGTATCAGCCGCGACGTGTCAGTGGTGGCCATGCCGTGGTCGGACACGACAATGATGTTGACGATATTGGTCAAGTTACGATGCTCTAGTCCCAGGAAGAGCTGGTCCAGCATCGCGTCCACCTCGGCAATCGTCGATCGAATCTCGGTGCTGTTGGGGCCATACCTATGGCCGTCGGCGTCCACGTTCGGCACGTAGGCGGCAATCAACTGCGGCCGCATCTGCTCGACCTTGGCGGATTCATCTTCCATTCCGGGCTTGTCCAGGAACTCCAGTATCCTCGCAACCTTGTTCGGCAGCTTCTCTTTGCCGTTGTATTTGTCCAGAAAGGTCGGCTCAATGTGGAGAATGTGAGCCTCGCTGCCCGGCCACATGTGAACGGCGGTCCGAATGCCCTGCAGCTCCGCCGTCGCCCAGAACGGCTCGCCCTTCCACCACTTGGGATCCATGCTCCGCTCGGGATCAGTGTAGTAGAACTCGGCCCCCAGCTCTGGATCCCAGAACGAGTTGCTCACGATGCCGTGGCTCTCGGGATACAGCCCCGTCGCCAGCGTATAGTGGTTCGGGAAGGTGACGGATGGAAACGACGGCAGCATATACTTGGGTGACACGCCTTCCTTGATGAGTGCGTTAAGCCGGGGGGTGATGTCCCGCTGCAAGAAATCGGCTCGGAATCCGTCCAAGCTAATGATGATGGTCGTAGGCGCAAAAAGGGCCGTGCCGTTGCTGACCAAGTTCGGCTTGCCGTGTGCACCCTTGCGGTTCTTGGAAAGCTTCCACGCGACCAGGACGAGGATAGCGAAGCCGATGGCGATCAGGGAGTGGATAAATACCCAGCGCCGCCAGTTGCGTCCTCGCTCTGCCTTTGCGCTGGCCATCATGTTCAGTCGCCGCCGGTCGACCTCGTCGCTGTCCTCACGTTCGGTGCTGTCGCCTGTGGAGCTGCCATCCCTCATTCCGCCCTCTTCCATCTCGTACATGAGCTCTCCATCTTCGCCGTGGCGCGCCTGCTCTATCAATCTCTCCCTCTTCTGCTTCCGCCGCTGTCGGCGCACCGCTCTCTTGTCGGGAACTAGACTCTCTCTCGATTGGCTGGCGCTCGATTGGTTCGACAAGCTTTGTCTTCGCCCAAACATCTTCAGCGGGTTGGGGACGGCGAGTCCCGAGCCGCGCCGTTGCCGCTCTTGTTGCCGCCTGGACGATGTGACAAGGCGGTCCACGTCCTCCTCCTCTACCAGCAGGATTCGGTCGTGGGCGCGCAGTTCGCGGCTGTTGCGCGCGCGCTGCAGCAGCTGATCGTCGTCGCTATCTGTGTCTTGATCGCTTCGGCTGTGAAGGGAGGAGGCGTCGTCGTCGTAGCCGACTGGCGATAGCAGGGAGCCATTGTGGCCCTCCCGCGAGTTTGTGTCGAGTCTATTGGGAGACATTTTTGTCGAGGCCTCGGAGAGGTCTCAAAATACTTGGCAGCGTATCATCGAACTGAAGCCAAGCCCCGAGATGCTGTGCAGTAGGTGGAGGTTGAGTTTGCCGACAACACGTTAGGGTTCATGGAATCCAGGGTAGAGACTGTTGGCGAGGGTCTGCGGTTGCGAGTGGTTGCACCACCTACCCTACACCCACATCAGCCATGTCTCAGGCCAACTCCGACTTCCGCAAACGCTACCTTTACTTATTAATTATACTCCGTAGACTGACCACATTTGACAAGTTCACTCTGGCATTGGCAAATTGATGTATTCAACGTCCTTGCATTTATGGCATATTGGATAGCGGGGAAAAGCCTACGTGTAACGCTGACGGAATACATCGAATTTCAGGGATACCCTTCTAAGCCGTCGCCATGTAACAATTGAACCAGACCATCGACTGCGCAAATAACAGAAGATACCCATCTAGGTACTCTGCCAGCTTTCACCTAACACTCTCACTGGCCCATCCCTCGAGACACCAGCCTTCGGCCTTGAGCAATCATCGTGTCGACGACAGGGAGGCTTTTCACAGACAGGTCGGGGAGCTCTGTCTCTCCATGCACGACACTCTATTCCATTGAACTTACGGCGTCCATGCTGCAAAACTGCAACAACAGCGCGCCACAATTCACAATACGGATGGAAGATGATGGTATGAGGCGAGCTACTCTGTACCCGTATGGGGGACAGTGGGGATTGTGGAACTACGCCCGGGTGGGGGTCCCGTCGCCGATCGGAACGCCGGTCGAAGTCCGTGCCTGGGAGACGGACCTCCCCGCCGCCTCCTGGCCCTGCGCTGCTCTCGTCCTCGGTGTCAGCCACAACGACTATTGCGAGCCGCAGCTTGATGCCTGAGTCGCTATGATCCGGAGAGTTCCGCGAAACTTCAATACGAGCCTTTTTCGCTGGACTCGGCAGACTTGAATCGCGTGATGGAGGCTCGTGATTAGGAGTGGTGACTGCGCCCCAAGGTCGAAGCCAAAAGCATGAGGGCCATCTATGATCCGGAAAGGTTCCACGCGCAAGAGGTGGAGATTGCCGAGGACGTCTTCGAGATGCATCACTCATACCGTAGCAGTCAGCGTCTGCCGGGCGGGACCACAGGCCTTGTACATGTCGGAGACGGAGATGGACAAGTAGACGGAGCCGGATCCAAAGGTAGGGGAACGATTACGATGTATGACTTAGAGAAAGGCGGCATCTGGGAAGTTCCGCTAGGCGGCGTTGAGACTTTCCTTGGAACGGGAGTACCGCGTTCTCGAGATATATCAAGGCAGGAATTGCCTGCTTGATTCACACCTTGTCACCCGCGCCCGGCGCATGTGGTATCGAGTATCTTCCGGCAAAAAAATGCCCAATATGTGATCAGTCTATCTGTCACGTGTATGTCCGTCATCAGTCAACGGCGTGGCGTAAATACGCCGATGGCCCGTTATGTGCTAGAAGGTTCAGCCCACCGAATGGTAATCCAATCCAACTCCGAAAGTTATGTTCCCAAGGCCAGGTTATAATCATGAACCGTGAATGACAGTTCAGCTGCCTCCCATTACGCCGCATCCCCCTTTCCAAAAAAACGCCCACCGGTCCGAAAAGTATGTCGTAAGTCGGAGAGAGTCCGACGATGTTTCTAAGTCTCCGGCGCATATATCGGCAAATATGTTTTCCAAATGTTTCTGGAGCGTGTAGTTTCACCTTGATATCTCTCGTTGCTCATGCGTATGTCCCGAGAGCTCTGCGACGTGGGAATACCTCCGCTCGCTGCCCGACCCCTCTAGCTGTCGCATTGACGAGGCCAAGACCTGACCGGGCTCTGACAACGTGCTACCTCTGAGATTGCCAACGAGCGGCCAGCCCAAGGGCATGTTGGACAAGCGTCGCTGCTGCATTCCTTCGCTCTGGTTGCGAACATGGCCAATAGTGACCGACGCCTGCTCGATTGCCCGATTGTTGTCCGCACTGGAGCGAGAGCTTCGCTCGCTCGACGATGCCGCCGCCGCTCCCGTCACGGCGGATCCGTTCTTCTCGTTCCACTCCTGAGAGCCCTTCTTTCGGCGGAGAAGCGCGGCAGCCCCTCCCCCGGCGGCGAGGGCGGCGATGGATGCTGTAGCCGAGCTGTGGAAGCCTCTGAGTTGCTGCAAGGGAGTCTTGTCAGACGTTTCGTCAATGAAGATCCAGACAATGCCCGCGACCAAACCACCTATCACGAGCATCGTAAGGATTGCAGCCCCGAACCTGTCACCCGCGTTGATCTCCCTGAAGTTCGGGCCTTTAGGCTCGACGCGTCCAATGTCGTCGCCGCCGCTGCCCGGGTTACCCTGACTCGTGCCGCCAGTGCCCTGCGTCACAGGTGCCGCCCGATCCTTGATCATGCACGAGAGGGTCACCTCCATGGCAGCCATTTGCTGACCGACTCCTGTAGAGCCGTCGTACTTGTCCTGATTCCACTTGAGCCCACACATGCGCCCATTGCTCCCGCCAACACATTGCTTTGCGGCGGCCACGGCCGAGGCTCGTAAGTAAGGCATGACGAAGTCGTACGTGTCAGGAGCCCATTTGGTGATGGCGGCAAACCAACGACTGAGATAGGCCTTGAACGACTGTTGGTCGAGGTTGCAGCGGTCAACCGGCTCGCAAGCCACCTCAGTCATGATGTTCTTGTTGGGCCCGGTGAAGAAGACTTCGCTGGCGTTAAGCAGCTTGTCCAGGCGATCCTTCCACTTTGGATCCTCGGTGTGGTTGTACAAGGCGGCGGCGCCGAGGATGAAGGTGCCCACGTTGTAGGTGAATTGATAGGGGGTGATGTCGGTGCAATTGGGCCCTATGTGCGCGCCGTCAAAAACCCGATAGGACTCGTCGATGAACTTGACGCCGACCATCCAGTCCCACGTCTTCTCGGCCCAATCGGCGTACGAGTTGTTGCCGGTGTAGAGGGCGAGGCGGGCGCCTAGGGCAAAGAAACAGCCCTGCGAGATGGAGTTTTTGTAGTCGAAGCCGTTGTTCCACTTGAAAATCTGCCACCGTAGGCCACCGTTGCAGTGCTCCGTGTCCCATCGAGCTGCCTGCGTGTTGAAGACGGCTTGCGCAAGGGCGAGCCACTGCGGTTTGTCGGCAGGCGGGTTGGGGAACTTGTTCTCGGCGGCGGACATGACGGCCAGCGCCCAGAAGCCTTGATCATCGTTGCCTTCCGTGAGCGTCTGATTGCGAGGCATGTAGTCGTTTGTGTCGCCGACCTGGAACAAAAGACCTTGCGTGATGAGATCGTTGTACGAGTCGTCCTTGGTGTAAAACCAGTAGTCGACGAGCGCCCCCAACATGGCGCCGGCCTCCCACCCTTGGCAAGAGATATCCGTTAGCTGGTGTTTTTGCTTCACCTCCCGGACAAGCCGTTGAGTGGGTTGGGTTTGTGCATACAATAATATGGGGTGGGCAGAAGGCCCGGTGTGCCGCCAGGCTGGTCCCCATGGTAGAACGAAAGCATGTCATCCGCCATTTGCTTCGCGATGCTGGTGATAGACGCTGTAGCATCGCCATGTCAGCAAAGAGGAAAAGCAAAGGAAGCTGTAAAGCCAAGCCGGGCGCTTTACCAGTCGAATTGGGGTCCAGGTCGTAGGCTGCGGCGAGAGGCCTGCTGGTCAGTAGCAGCGAAGCAGCCAGCAGCCGGCCGAGGCCAGGCCATTGAAGTGTGCGGACCATGGCGAGGGACGCATCCGCGATGGGCTTATAGGCGGAGAAGAAGGTGGCAATCCATGAAGCCGAGCAAGGTAAGAATCGGCCGAGTCGCGGGGGTTGGAAGCGTCGGATATGTAAAGAAAGATCAAGAGGTAAGCGAGAAAAGAGGAGTAGTTAGAGGCCGCAGAGTTCAGACGGACGGTGGAGGCGGGAGGCCCGGAGCCAAGACCGAAGCCAGCTGGGCTTGTGGTGGATATCGTGTGTGTGTGGAGAAGAGAGCTGATGCGGCGCCGTATTCATGACAGCGACGCCGCTGGGACCGGACCGTCTGGGGAAGAGGGCAGGTTACGAGTAAACTAGCAAAGCAGAGGAACAGCCTCATTCGGGTCGGGGTGCGGATGGCTGGCAGCCCGCAAGCCCGCACCGACTACGGTAGAGTCGGTCGTCGCCCAAGCAATCGCAAGCGCATCCGGAGGTGGAACAGGTCTGGGCAATGCAGGGGCTACGGACCGCACACGACGGATTTGTGCATGGAGGCATACGAGTACTCGTACACGTTACACGAGGCTCTACGGGTAGGGTTTCCCACTGCGTTTGGTTTCTGCTTGTCCTGGCCCAGGCTTGCGCGCTTTGTTGGCTACCAATGGTCGGGCCAGAAGCGAAACAACGACCTCGGGAGAGAATACGAGAGACGGATGGCAGCGACGGCGACAAGGGTCGGCAGCCATGACGTGGGATCCACAGCGGATACGAAGTCTAAATCTCATCTCCATGCCTTACGAGTAGTCGTGGCCGGCGGGCTCGTGCTAAAAACGGGGACGCCAGCGCGGGTTTAAAGGAATCAGGACATTTGATACCGCAATCGGAAGCGCTGGCTGCCCGCAGTGGCATGGACGGAAGGCCAGTATGAGTTAAGGGCATGTAATCCATTTATTAGAGCGCACCACCGCACTGCGGACTAGCTGGACCTCGACAGTTTCACAGGACAAAAACGGAGGACCCATCGAACAACGTTCCTGGCACTTGCGAGTAGGGGTTGCCGGCTGAGCGACAATAGCACGTGTACGAGTATGTACTCGTAGCGCTTGAATCCCGAGGAACCAGGGCGCGGCACGCCCAGGCTCTCGTACACGTACGTGTACTCGTACGCGATGGAGAGCCAGTGCTTGTGTGCTTCGTATCATTGCAGACACTGCGCGTTGAGGTTATTTTCAGCCGGATCATCCCACCCCAGTCGATGGTGATGGCAGAGGGCGGGGCCGCAGGCGCCGGGCATGCGCACAGCCTCTCCAATAACGTATGCGTACCCATGCATGCAATAGCTTCGAGGCCCCGCCCCGGCGGAAATCAGGGACGGCGGATATTTGCTCGTCAATCAGCCGGGGAATATTATACATGTACTCCGAACGGTCGACATATCAGTGTGCAGCCCTCATCCAAGACGCTATCCGGGGGAACGGCGCGAAACCGCTTCGCCGCGCCTGCGGTCTTCGCAGATGCCGGCACTGCGGCCTCGGCACTGGAACTGCATGTTGGGAGATCACAACGGCCGTCCCTCACCTTCAAAGGGCAGCGGGCATCGAGCGAGAAGCCCGCGATGCCGCCCTCCAGCCCATCTTGCGATTCGCCAGCCACCTACAAGTACTTGGTAAACATATCGTAAGGTAGTGGCAACTCTCTGCGGGCCCACACCGGTCTCTTGATGCTTGCTGCCTGCAATAGTTCTGTGAGCCCAGTGGTCGGTGCCCCGAATTCTTGTAGCGGTGCAAGATGATGCGGCTCATGAATGCTGCTCGACGTCTGCTTCCGGCCCTTGGCGGCGAGGGACTGAGACGCTCTGGTCCAAGGTACAGACTGAAACCGTCGTGCAACGACCAGCGCGCGAGCCCCAACCACCGCTTCTGGGCTTGGTCGGAGGGGCACTGCTCTCAAGGAAACCACGCACGCGCACGGAGCGATGGGCATCCGGAGCGTCTCGTACTCGCATCTCGTACCAAGACGACCATTTCTTACGGCGCTGTTGTCGGTGCCTTGATGTTGTACCTCTCTGCCCTCGAGTACGAGTACGAGTACAAAGCAATGGAAGGTACGGCGAGCAGCCACGCAGGCAAGCACAGGTGGCTGGAGACTCTGTGGCGCAGCTCCACGTGACAAATCTCCTGACTGGCCATTGCGAACTCTGACAGACGCAGAGACCAGCCATGCGGACGCAAACACTTGCTGAGCAACAAGACGAATCTTAAATTCACGACAGAGAGATCATGAGAGACGTAGATTTGAGATTTGTGGCTGGCGCAGTGGCCGCTATGGTATGGTGAAGGCTTCGTGCAGGCTTCGCGGTGCGGCGCATTGTTGAGCAGGGCAGGTGAGGCGCTCTACGTCAGGGCGCGCAGTGGCGCGTCAGAGGCCCCGGAGGTTTCAGTTCCGTGGCCTCCGCGCTGCTGTCGTCAGCCGGCGCAGCGCCTCGACTCGCCAACCGGCGGCCGAAGGGGGGGTTGGTAGGATTGGCGTCTCGCCGCCAGCAACCCAGTTACGCAAACTCTCCATCCTCGCCAACACCGCAGAATCCCTCGTCCCTCTTCCATCAACCGCCGCACTCCAACCATCCGCAAACCGATCGCGTTGCTCGCATCACCACGAGCACTTTTTACATCGCCCGAATAGCCCTCCTTCCCATCATCAATCAACACCCCGGAAGCCGCCAAGATGCCCGGCGAGCAGGAGGCCCCCTACGACCCCTACATTCCCAGCGGTCAGGCCGCCGCGTCTCAACAGGGCGCCGGTGGCAATGCCCGGACGCAGGCCCTGCAAGCGGTAGGTCAATCTTGACGTCTCTTGTTTGAATTTGCGGTGTTTCTGCGGGCTGCGAGTCACGACACAACTACGATCGCCAAGTCGAGGCCACGTATGAGGACTGAATGGACCCCGGCAATGGCGGATAGCGGCAGCAGCTTGACTGGCGCTGTAACGCTCCGCATGAGAGGGCGCGATCAGCCTTGGGCGAAGAGGAAAAAGAGCCGGACACCGGTTCTCACGGAGTTGCTGGGTCAATTTATCCTCTGGACGTTATCCACCCGCCTCCCAGACCTCTCCAGCCAACGGCGCTTTTCGAACATCGTGCGCCACTCGACGCTTTGGCAATGGCCAGAGGTTGGAAGTGCCTCTCGCAATAATACCTATGCCCATGTTGCCGTGTTGTTAGCTTTCCAAGGGTCTGACATGGATGCTGATGTCTTCTCTGCGCAGCAAATCGACGACACCGTCGGCGTGATGCGCGACAACATCAACAAGGTCTCTCAGCGTGGCGAACGGCTCGATGCGCTCCAGGACAAAACGGACAACCTGGCGGAGTCGGCTCAGGGCTTCCGCCGCGGCGCCAACAGGGTCCGCAAGCAGATGTGGTGGAAGGACATGAAGATGCGCGTATGCATTATTGTCGGCATCATCATCCTGCTGCTCGTCATTATCATTCCAACTGGTAAGGGATCATATTTTGTCAAGGTAAATGAAGCGCTACTAATACGTGGCTGCAGTCGTTGCCACCCGCTGATGGCCATGCGCTGCGTTGGTTACTCGGCTCAGTGAGCCTATCTAGACATGCCGGCGTCAATATCACGGGCTCATGACTACGAGGTGGTGGCAGTTGAAAGACGGAGCGAAATGTCACGACGGACTTATGTTTTGAGCACGGAGGAGTTTTTTCGCTTTGAACCTGGGTACTTGGTGGTCTGCCATCTGTCGAGCGCGATGGTCTCGAAGAAGCGTCAGCAACGCGCCGACACGACCGATGGAGGACTAGGCTTTCTGTATGATTGAAGGCTAGGCGTTTTCCCCGCATAGGTAATTGAGGTATATTTCTTTCGCCGATGTCAGATGCTGCGGGAAGAGGTGCATTGGACGACTTGGTGCTGCGCCGTGTCGGGACCCTTGGTCAGCGGGCAGCCTCGCAATCCTCAAGCTTCCCCCAGGAAGCGTCTTGCGCAAGACCACGGCAACCTGCAGCTGCCCCCATGCACCATGCACCGAGACGATGGCAGCTGTTGTAACGCCCTCGGAAGGCCTGGCAGTTTGCTTTTCGGGGACTGGCGGAGCAGCAGCCCGGCGGCTGCATCAGCGTGGACGCTGGCGATCATCAGCGCCGCATCGATGTATCAGACGCTGCGTCCCCTCCGCACATGCGAATGGGCATCGAAAATGGCTCAGCACGTCGTAGGCGGTACGGTAGGTACGTAAGGCATGTGCGGGCCCTTCAGCGCTGGCCAGACGTTGCACAGGCGCATGTAGACGGCTCTATGCGCCGAATCCCGCGCTCGTCCGCGCCGCAGGCTCCGCCCCTCGGGCGACCTGGCTTGTCCGCCCGGAGCTTGGGCGGCACGAGGGTCGCACTGCATCGCGCCCACTGCCGAGGGACTGGAGACGAGCCGACGTCCCTCGAGGATCGAGCATCTGGACATGGAGGATTACGGGCCTGGAAAGTCGCTCACCGCCCGCGGCGTCGCTGCGACTTCGGGGCAGGCCCGCTTGCTTTTCTGCCCCTCCCCCAGCGATTTGACTCGGTGGAGGTCCTTATCTGCACAGTCATCCCCCTGCTGCCGTGACTGCCTCTGCTTCTGCTCACCCCCAACACCACCGCAGCACCTCGCCCGCCTTCGCATCGCCCGCTGCCCGACCGCCAGCCCCTTTCCCCCCCGGACGGAGCCAATTGAGCCCGTAGTACAGCTTACGACGATGCTCGCCGCGCTGCGGGCTGGCCCTCGACGAGCCGCGCCCCGAGCCGGCACCGCTGCCGCCGCCGCGGCTCCGAGAAAGGTCCGATGCCCCAACCTGGCCCCGTGCCGCGCGCTGTCCACGACGCGGCCGCTTGCCTCGCCCCCGGCCCGCGACCGCACGCGTGAGATCGTTGCTCAGACGGTCAGCAGCATCGGCAGCAAGCGCGAGGGCCAGCAGTACCTCAAGCTCTTCACCTCGGTCTCATCGCAGAAGTTCGCCGTCATCAAGGTCGGCGGGGCCATCCTATCCGAGCATATCGATGAGCTCTGCCGAAGCTTGTTATTCCTGTACGAGCTCGGGCTATACCCAGTAATAGTACATGGAGGTGGGCCGCAGCTCAACCGCCTGCTCGAGGAGGCCGGCGTCGAGCCTCAGTTTGAGGAGGGCATCCGTGTCACCGACCCCAAGACCCTGGGCGTCGCCCGGAAGCTATTCCTCGAGGAGAACCTCAAGCTAGTCGATAGGCTCGACGAGCTCGGCGTCCAGACCCGCTCCCTCAGCGGGGTCTTCATGGCCGACTTTCTTGATAGGGAGAGATACCAGTACGTCGGGAGGATTACGAAGGTCAACAAGCAGGCCATCGAGAAGTCCATCGAGGCTGGCTATGTCCCCGTGCTCACCTCTATGGCTGAGTCCGAGGACGGACACCTGCTCAACGTCAACGCCGATGTCGCTGCCGCCGAGCTGGCCCGTGCCCTCGAGCCGCTCAAAGTTGTCTACTTGTCCGAGAAGGGCGGTCTGTTTGACGGCGATGGCGAGAAGATTTCTCACATTAATCTCGACTCAGAATTCTCCCACCTCATGTCCCAGCCATGGTGTCGATACGGTACGCGTCTTAAGATCAAGGAGATCAAGGAGCTGCTTGACACCCTCCCTCGGACCTCCAGTGTTGCAATTATCCACCCCAGCGACCTGCAAAAGGAGCTTTTCACCGACTCCGGCGCTGGGACCCTAATCCGCAGGGGCGAAAAAATCCGGAAGGTGACCTCAGTCGCCGAATTTGGCGACCTCCAGAAGCTCAAGCAGTGCCTCATTCGGGACCGCGAAGGCCTCGATGCCGAAGCCACCGTGGACCGATGGATCGAATTCCTCCAGGAGAACCCCTTCAGCGCATACTATGATGAGGCCATGCAATGCCTGGCCATTGTCATGCCTCCCGGAAACGGCCACGCCATGGCCACCCTCGCCACCTTGACCATCACCAAGTCTGGATGGCTCACCAATGTTGCCGAGAACGTCTTCACTGCCATCAAGAAGGATTACCCTAGCCTGGTCTGGACTGTCAGCGAGGCCGACGAGAACCTGACTTGGTTCTTTGAAAAGGCTGACGGCAGCTTCAACAACAACGGAAGTGTCCTCTTCTACTACGGCTGCGACCTGCGATCCGAGGCTCTGGCCCCCGTTTATGATGAGTTCATCGCTCACGGTCGGGCCATGCTCGGTGACTCAAACCTCGAGTCGCGTCTCCGCCGGGCCGCTCAGGCCGCCAGCCAGTCCCTCAAGCGCCATTAGGTCGCGCAGCAGGCCCGCAGCTTCTCCACCCCGGGACGAGGCATGCAGCGACGGGGCTTTGATACCACAACCAAACCCGAACGCGCCTCTGCGCAGCACCGTCCCTAGCTGGGTCGGGACACGCATGGCCTAGAGATTAGAGGTTTTGCGGTACAGAGCAGTTGCGGGCGGGTGGTTGTTTGCGGCATATCGACAAGCTATTGAAGAGTGCCGCTACCCAGTGCTTGCGTGACTTGGGGAGTTATTCTCTCACGTTTGAGAGAGTAGCAGTCAGTATGACACAGAAAAGAAATGGGCGTCATTGGGCTATGCGGAATTTGAAGGCATTCCGACGATGTGAGGGAGGCAGAAGCGGCAGCCGCCGCTTCTTAGATGGGGTTTGTCGATGGAGTTTCGATTGGATATCAGGGCTCATTGCTTTCCGCATTTGTATTTCTCGCGCCGTGGCCGGACCTATGTGTTCAGAATTGACTTGATGCACATAGACAGCCTTGAGTGTCAATCGTCGGTTGCTCGACTTTGGTTGAGGAGGAAGGGATGTTTGTTCCTGACGCTCCTGACTAGAGCTGGGTTCTTGCGCCTCTGAAACGCCAGCGCTTTTAGCATGTGTCTCTCAACGTTCGGGCCTAGCCCAGGAGACAGCAGCTGTCCCGGCTTCGTCGCCGTCGTCCATACCAAATGCCACCTATCGCGTTCGTGTCGAGATGCTCGTAGTAAATATCTGAGGTAGTCCAATGGCAGCCGAAGTACACGCATGTTCCCAGAGGTTGCCAAGCACCGGGATCTGTGGGCAAACGATCCGCCCGAACCCCCTTCTCCAGATCGGCCGCCATTGGACGTCGATCGTGATATAGGCGTCGCTAGTCGTTGGCGCCACGGGCCCGAGCCGCGAATTTGTGGGTCTGCCTCGGCCGCTAGTGCGCTCACCAGGCCTGCCGACGGTTCCCGTCACGGCGGCCAAAGGCACGAGTAAGTATCATCGAGCCGTTGCGGCTGGGGACTTGGTTGGGCGCGGCCATGCGATCTAATTATTAATTAAATGCTGCTATACGTACCTAGGAATGGGGCCTCCAGCCGCCGCTGGCCGGGGTGAAGAAACGTGGAGATTACGGAGTAGTGACGGAAGCCTCGTGTCAAAGGGCTTCACGTCTCAGTTCCGGCCGCCGACGCTACGCTCTCCATATCACACGCCTCTGGCCCCTGAGCAACCTTTCCTGACCGTTGACAGCATCTCTGCTGCTGCTTCAGCTGGCGACATGGCCAAGGAAGCGCTCCTGCTCGCCGCTACCCTCGCCATTGCGGCGTACATCGCCTGGGCCCTCGGCGAGCTCCTGTCTTTCCGCTACGCCGGTCACCATCTCACGTCGTATGCCTCCTACTGCTCGCCATGGGCTGCCGTCCTCCTCGTCCCGGCGCTGCTCGTCGCTCGCGCGCGACACGCCATGCTGCGCGGCATGCGTGTCCACAAGGCGCAGCCCGCCTTGGTCTACCCGCACAGCGACCCCCTTCTCGGCCTCGACTGGCTGCGGCTCATGAAGGGCGCCCTGGCCACCAGCTCTGTCCTCGAGACGTGGCATGACGTCTTCACGCGCGTCGGGCAAACCTACTGGTACAACGCCACCGGCAGCTGGACGCTCATGACCAACGAGCCAGACAACATCAAGGCCATTCTATCGACGCAATTTGACAATTGGCCCATCGGCGGCACGCGCCAGAGGACGACGACGCTGGCAATCGGCCCCCACAACATCTTCTCCGCCAACGGTGCCGAGTGGTCGCGAGCACGAGCGCTCATCCGGCCGAGCTTCGTGCGCAATCAGATTGCGGACCTCGAGTGTACGGAGAGGCACGTCGGAAACTTCCTGGGTAGGCTTCCGCGAGATGGGAGCAAGGTGGACCTGCAGCAGCTGCTGTACATGTTTACCATGGACGTTTCGACGGATTTCATGTAAGTGTGCCGCTTACCCTAGCTTTGTTTCCGTGCGGAGACGTCGTTGCCAACACGCGCTCTGATGCCAGGTTCGGATACTCAACGAACACTCTCATCAATCCAACCGAAGACGCCCTCAAGTTCACCCAGTCGTTCGAGTATGCCCAGCTCTCGTCAGCCAGCCGCTCACGCCTGGGTTGGCTCATGACGCTGCTGCCGGATAAGAAGCTCGATGAGTCGGTAGCCTACTGCAAAGCTTTCATCGAGCAGCACGTGGCATCGGCTTTGTCGCAGGACAAGGCTAAGGAACGGCCCTACGTCTTCATGAACGAAATGCTCGAGTCGGGCGCGTCGCACGAGGCGATCACCCAGCAGCTGATGGCCATGATACTGGGCGGCCGCGACACCAGCGCAAGCACCATGAGCAGCATGTTCTGGGAGCTGGCGCGGCGTCCCGAGCTGGTGAGGAGGATTTGTGACGAGGTCAAGGGCCTCGATGGCAGGCGCCCAACGTTGGAGGAGCTGAAGGGGCTCAAGTTTGTCAACAACGTGCTGAAAGAAGGTTTGTCACTGGCCCAAGCTTGCACCGTCATCCAAGGGCTTTGCTTACGCGAAAGGCAGCGCTGCGCCTCTGGGCACCCGTGGCGACCAACATGCGCGCCGCCAAGAGGGCCACCGTGCTGCCCAAGGGCGGCGGCCCGGACGGCCAGGCGCCGCTGTTCGTCCCCAAGGGCACGAGCTGCCGTTTCACGCTCTACAGCCTGCACCGCCGCAAGGACGTCTACGGCGACGACGCCGAAGCGTTCCGCCCGGAGCGTTGGGACACGCTCCGCACATCGTACGTCCCCCAACCCAGTGACGCAGAGACCCAATACAATCTCTTAGACGGCAAATTTCGAGGCATCAGCTGACAAAAACAGCTGGGAATACGTTCCGTTTAGTGGTGGCCCGCGGATATGCATCGGCCAGCAGTTTGCGCTGACCATGATGCTGTACCTGACGACGCGCTTCTTCCAGACGTTTGACAAGATTGAGGCCCAGGATGAGTTGCCCATGGTGCAGCAGGTGAGCACGACGATTAAGCTGCTGCACGGCTGTCGGGTCAGCCTGACGCCTGTGTGAAGGCGGAGGTCTCATTAGACTATCGTAGATCTGTGCATGTAGTTTGATTCGAGGTTTCTTGACCGGCGGCGCCCCTCGCACTGTCAAAGGCAGATGCGACAAGGTTTTCGCAATTGATGTGATTTGTTCAAAGTCTAAGGAGTGAATTCATTTCACGCCGACAACGGGCACCGAAGCTCACTCGTTTGCAAACGCCTCGAGAGTTTCTCGACAGATTCAAGTGGCATCACGTGACACCGCGCCAGCTGCCAGAAACGGCCATCACCTTGCTGGAGCTCACGCCGCATGGAGCTCAACTGTTGTTCCACGAGCATCTGCACAGCAATTCCACCTTCACCCTGCAGCACCCACAATCGAGCTCGCGGGTTGCAACCATGCCTTCGCGATCGCGATCGCGGTCTCCCCGCTCGCCATCTCGCGGCCGCTACAGGACTCGATCGCGTTCCGTCACCCCACGCTCTGGAGCTGCTGCATCCCGCTCACCCTCCCATCGTCGACGTCACGGTTCGCGCTCCGTCTCGCGTTCGCCCACTCCACCTCCCCGCCGAAATGGCCGCTACCGCAGCAATAGCCGCAGCTTGAGCCGCGGCCGTGGCAGAGACAGCCGAGACCTTAGCGAGCCTCGGGCCCCAATGGGAACCAAGGTCTGTCCCATGTCAAACGATGAGACTTGCGAGGCACCATGATTAACCATTTTCACCGCAGCTTGTGGTTGAACGACTCTCAAAGAACGTGCGAGAGTCTCATCTCCGCGAAATCTTCGGCCGTTACGGCCCCATTCTCGACCTCGATCTTCCAATGAACAGAGTTTGTGAGCAAGGCGGATCCTGTTTTCCCCCTATACATCTTACTGAGACGTGCGAGCAAGTTGATACCAATCGCGGAACGGCCTACATCCTGTACGAGAAGCAAGAGGATGCAGAGGTGGCCATCGCAAACATGCACGAAGGCATGATTGATGGGGCTGTCATCCACGTCTCCATCGTGCTCCCCCGACGATTGATGTCTCCGGAGCCGCCACTGGCCCGCCGAGGGGCCAATATCGATCCCCGCAACCCCCCGCCCTCTGGTCCTCGTGGAGGACGTGGCCGTGGTTACTCTGGCCCAGGTGGAGGCTACAATGCCAGAGATGGTGGTGGTCGATACGGCCCATGGTCCAATGCCTACAAGCCGCCCCGCCCCCGTTCTCCCTCGTGGTCCCCTCCTCGGGGGCCCCGTGGAGGCGGAGGACGAAATCGCAGCCCGTCTTACGGCTCGTACTCGTCTCGGTCGCGGTCGCGGTCGCCGCCTCGTCGAGGTGGAGGTGGTCGCTACGATGACGAACCACGTCGACGAAGCCGCAGCCGCAGCTACGACAACCATGGCGGCCGCAATCGGTCTTTGAGCCCTCGCCGGGACTTCCGCTGATGAGTGGCAACCTTTTGCTCACAAGGATTATGATTTGCAAGGCGTAACGGATCTGAAGTACACCCATGTGTTCGTGTTTTCAAAGTGACGAAACTCGATGATGAGTGTGTTGACCCCGTTCTCCTCTTCATCGTGGCCTATGCTGACTTGGCGACAGAATGAGATTGATTTGATGGCTTGTTGGTTGGAGTCCTCAGGGGAAAGCCACTCCATTGTTGTGGCTTGATGGGACCTTTGATGTGCTGCCAGATAGCCGCCAACCGATAATAAAACGCCCGCCAACGGTTCGAATTTTCTCACCACGCGGATCCAAAGCTATTCAGGCCTTCCCGGTCTGCAACGTCACCGTATACCATTGCAGATGCATCAACAGCGTTAGAGCATCATTTTCTTTTCTCTGATGCGGAAGACTGAACTTCACTAAAGCCGTGCATTGTATGAGCATCGTCAAGTCAAACGTTCGTGGCATACAGATTACAAAGCGCCTTGCGACTACATGTAGGATGTGTTTGCACAGCTCATCTGCGCCACGTTGACACCGTTAAACCACCTTCATCTACTGGATTCCCAGGCATCATCCTACGTGACTCATGTGTCGTCAGCCCAACGATCTTTCAAATGCATGAAGAAACAATCAGAGTCATCGCAGCGTTCTTGTACGACGCGGAGGTGTGTATGTGGTGCACCAGCGTGCATACCATATTTATCTATCAACAATCCAGACTGACCGATGGTCAAAGCCAGCCACTCATCGCGCCCATGGTGTCAGGGTCGCAGTCTGTCCTCGCTATTGCTATTGTATTATCCTAAAAGCCTTTCGCGAGCACCGTGACCTGCCAGTCCACAAATCTTCGAAAGCTACAGCCATGGCGCCAGCCCGGCACCCACTCCAAGCAGGCCCATGGCCGCAGCACCGGCCACTGGAGCTGTACATCCTGCGAGGGCGGCCGCCTTGCTAGAGCTTGAGAACACCGACGTGGTGGTTTTGGCGGCAGTCCCTGCCGAGACGTCGGACGCGGCAGTGGTGGTAACGGGGCAGTTTGTCGTACATGGCAGGGCCGACGTAAATGCCCCTTGAATGCTGTTGACGGTGAAGACTGGGGATTGCGTGCCGATGGAGGGGTTTGGCGTCGCGGACTCGACGTCGGGGTTAAGGACGTTGGATATGAGGTGAAGAACGCCGTTGGCAATCAGAATATCTGGCTGCACGATCTGAGCGGAGTTGATATATTTGCTGTTTCCAGACTGGCGGATAGTGACGGAAGCCGCCTCGCCAGAGGCATCCGTAGTGAGCGTTTTGAGCTTTGTGTTGTTCGTCAAGGCAGACGAGACGAGCACCTGGTCAGGGACGATGTGGTAGCCCATGACGCGCGCGAGCCCCTTTGCGTCCATCTTCTCGAGGCCGCCGCCAATGAGAGCGAACGCGTCATCCTGGGGAGCAAATATGGTAATGTTCTTGCGGTCAGCCGCGTCCGGCATGAGCTTTCCGGCATACAAGGCACCGAGAAAGGACGACACCTTGAAAGCCTCGGCAGTCTGGTCAAGGCGAGACGGAGGAACTAGAAGGTTGTCCACGACCTGGATAAGGCCGCCCTGAAATTCGATGTCTGCCTTGGCCAGAGAGCAGCGCGTGCCCTTGCCGGTGGTGAATACCACGTCGGCGCCAGCTGTGCCCTGCTTGTCGATCAGGACATTCTGACCAGATGTGACATTGGTGTACTTGGGGTCGGTCAACAGTGTTGCTTTAGCGACAGTTGGGCCAGCATCAATGCCTTTTGCCGAGACGGTGCCTTGGAGGATGTGATACTGCAGGAGAGGCACGGTCTTGGCCTTGTCCTCTGGATCCCACTGACCGTTGAGGGCCGTGTAGGGAATGTTTTCAAAAGCCTTGTCAGATGGCGCGATTATCTGCAAGAGGTCAGCAGCTGCAGTGTGTCCTGGACAGGCTGGGCGAGCTCACCGTCACGCCCTTGTAGCTGGGAAGCTGGAGCAAGATGTCTGGGTATTTCTGGGCAACAAATTAGCAACGTGAAGCTGGCCATGGGATACAGCATCTTTCGCTTACCTTAATCAGGTCGTAGTACTTGGTGAGATTCTTTTCACCCCCCAGCACGGAGCCTAGGTCCGTGTTGCCATCTGCCACGGCCACGGACACCAAGAAGCCAACGAAACCCAAGATCACTTTAGAGAGCAGCATGGCGTACTCGGATGCAAAAAGCGCACCGAAAAGTTACACCTCAGGCTCCGTGACACAGAAAATCGTACACGGGGACCACAAGGAATCGATGTTCGCGCCTGTGCTCTAATGTCTGGATGCCGGGCGCACTTGATGGAGCTGGCAGGCCGTCAGTTCTGCCACCTGGTGTCTGCGAGGCTAAGACGGCCAATGCGGCGGGTGAGCGACAAGGAGGCAGGTGAGGGCTTTCCTCCTAACCGACGAGGCCCCCAAATCGGCGCAAGCAGGAGCACTGGCCAATTCGACCATACATGTATGCAGATCTTGCTGGTTACACCACGTCGACAGCCCGTGCGCAATAGAGGGACGCAACATGAAAACGCAGCTTGGCAGCAAACACACGAAGGAGGCTCGCAAGACGAGCTGGCCGCAACCAGTATTCTGAGGCAAGGAACCCCGTTGGCGCCCAGCTTGGGTTCCGTACCGGGCAACCTTCCACCCCCAGTGCGCCGCCGGCCGGACGGGCCTAGCTATCGCACCATGACAACGGTGCGCTTCTTCCTACCTAGGCTGCGATCGCCTTGGCTTCGATTTGCGATATGGCCTTGCGGGGCCCTCTTCAAGGATGCGTGCGATAATATCTGCGCCGGCTAGACTATCCGTAACGTGCCTACATATACGAGCCTCCTTGTAAGGCCCCGCAAGCCAACGACTCACCTGGGGCGGGATTTGCAAGCAATTGGCTAGCACTGTCAATGCCATCTTTATCTGACAGTCGTTTCAGATATTCCAGGGAAATAAACAAAGGGCGCCTGAGGCGAGCCCTTCCCAAAGCCTCCTACTCCTGCATGCTGCTGACGCAATAATCGGCCAATCCCCACACGTTACAAGGCAGTCAGACCCAACCGCTGCAGCGATGCTACTTCAATCCGCCATCCTGGCCTTCGAGGGGCTGGGCGACGTCCACAGAATCGTCTAAGAGGCAAAAAAAAGAAATCACGAAGAAAAAGTTCGCGCAGACTAGCGAACGACAGGCTCGCTTGGCATCTCCACCATGCATCACTCCCCTGCTGTACGGGATTTTGTACTCCGTATGTACACTAGCTTGCATGCGCTGGCAACGATCGGTCAGCCTCGTCGAAATTTGGATACGAGATCACTCTCTGCAGCTGCAACCCTGTTAGGCCGGCTGGTGACAAGTGGGGACGTTCCGTGTCGCCTTGTGACAACACCAATGGGCAAGCGGCCGGGTTCTTTACAATTACACCAGCAAAATCGGGCTTCAGCCGCGCCGGCTTCGTGATTTCATAGCCACACGGCTTGTGGCGGTCAATCCGGCGTAGAATAGGCACAGCCCTACCAAGCTCGGCGGCGAGGCATGAGAATGCAGTAGCGATATCAACAATAGAAATCCATGAGATAAGGCGATGCGCGACTCTCACCACACCTCATTGGTAAGGCCGTCTATCAAATGTATTGGCATTATCGAGTCAGCGCATGCTGTTGGACAGACCGCTCTACGCGGTCTCGCGCCCCAGACACGCCTCAGGTTCCAAAGGCTGTCGGTCACGAACACGGAAACTCGCACGCTTTTTGACTACAACGGCGTAGCAAATCTGACAACCGGGGGGGAAAACAATCTCAGGCACACGGCCCTGCGGTGTATTGCCTCTCCTTACAATGAAGAGCTTGGATCAAGACTGAAGACCACTGCCGTCCCCTGCTGAAACACCACATGGAGACAAGCGTAGAGGTTTTACTGAAAGCCTGTGTCCACACGACGCTCAGCAATGGCCAATACTGGTTGAGTCAGGCCTTGTCGAACATAGCTGTTAGGATCTTAGTCCATTCGAGCCCAAATTCGACAATGCCTCGTTACGGAGCTGCCCTGATATACACCGACTACACCCGCTGCTGTCAGCTTTCACCGACCCGTCGAGCGCCATTCCCCCATGGTTTAGACTTACGCATGTGATCACTTCAGCGCTGGGAGCGTGTTTGAGATAGCGGATACCCGGCAAATATCTCAGCGATGCATTTTCCCCGTGATCAAACGAGCCTGACCAAGTCTACAGTACTTACCGTGTCCTGTCCAGAACTTCAGAGTCGCACGCTGTGGAGCCACAGAATGCGGCTTGCAGAACCCTGGTCGTACAGATGATGCTGCGGACACGAGATTCACCAAAGCTGCTGGGGTTGGCAGCCAGTCACTCTCACGACACGCAGTCGAAAATAGCTGGCGCTTCGGATTGGATGGAGTTGCACCAGTGAGAGGTTCTTTCACGATCTAGCATCGATCTGTATCCTGCCTCGGCTGTCGGCGCGACACTCGACAACCATTGGCAATGAAACGATGACCAGCGCGATGGACAATGCCTGACTTGGCTGACAACACGTGAAAGCTAGCTTCCGACATTCTGCCTTGATTCCGGGAAAGAGGCTTGAGAATGGTGTCGTTAAGCCACAAGAGCCGCAACTCTGGCGCCCGGGGGCTGAATGTGGCGATGCTCCTGCGCCAGTCACAACCTTGAAGCACAGCAATGCGGCAGGCGGCTGAAGGTGATGGATGCCACACGAAATTCAGCTCGGACATGCGAGGCTCAACTGTCGAGAAGCCCGGTACACGTCATGCATGCGGACAGCGATTTGTGGTTGTTGACAGTTGTCGTTCTGCTGGGTAACAGAATTGACAAATTCGATCGTAGCCTCAAAGCCGCCAAGCACCTAACAGCCGCCGAACAAACGGCTCATAACGCTCGTCCACTCCCCACGTGTTCGTTACCGGCCGACGACAGGTTTCTGGACTCTAGTTAGCGATAGACGGCCTAGACGACCCAGACGACCCAGACGACCCAGACGACCCAGACGGCCAAGCAGGCGCGTACTCGGGCCATCTTATGCGGAAGGCCGACGCCGACCCAGCCGATACCTGCTCCTAGATGGCAAATCTTACCATAGATGTCCCCATGATAGGACCCCCCGAGGCAGTCGGCCGCGACGGTAAAGGGTGCCGCGGCTCGCCCGCAGGTCTACCGGGCCGACATTAAGAGCTGTCACATAATGCGCTATTCGTATCATTAGGGGCATACGAATTGATGATGCAATTAGCCTTAGTTCCTGTAAAACGGACAGGAGGGATGGACTATGTAGCGTGTTAAGGCGTTCTTCAAAAACATCTTGGCTCAAGTCTCGAAGTTGTTGAGCCCCGTTTCGCTCTTATCTCTAGTCGCGATTCTGATAATGGCTACGACGGTCCGCCCCGAGCTCCGTCTTGCTGTTCCTTATCACCTCCACCTCCAACTCTAGCGGCCCGGCCTCTTCCCATCGGTTCTGGCTCCAATACGTCGATGCTAGATTGGCCATGATTGTTAGCATGCTGGGATGGTCCGCCCCGAGCGTCGTCCCACGAGTATTCATCACTTCTGTTTGCAGAGTCTCGGCCTCCTCCCATTGCCCCTCGTGGTAGTTACGGTATATGCTTGAGAATAGTGTCGTCACTAGGCACTCATGCTTCTTTAGGCCCTCGCCCTGAATGGCGTAATCCTTACTAATTCTAGGAAGGTTTGCAATAAGGTATCAGCGGAACTCCGGCCCTTGAGGCTTTTTCGATAAGCTGATCGTACGCTGCGAGAAACATCATATAGTACCAGTCCCATAGTCGACTCGGCTTACTTTGCATTATCCGCCATTGAACCAGGCCATGCATCGTTAACCCAGGCCACGTCCCCTCCACTCGCTGCAGGAGGCTGTGCCGGACTAATACCTCGTAGCATTGTCGGTATTGGAAACTATCCCAAAGCTAGCAATCCAGTTTTGGCCGAGAGACTGAAAGTTGCCACCGGCGACGAGGACCCGACTGGCGAATTTTTCAGCTGAAAATGCCTTGGTGGGAGTTCCAGGGCGCCCTAGGCAAGAGCCTAAATCCGAAGATGTAACGAGCGTTGCTGGACATGGAACATTGCATGGAATAATGCCGCTTCGAGTGCAAGCGCAAGCGGTCGAAAGAACGGAGTGAACGAGCTTGCGAGTTTCAGACGCTGCTCGTGGTACGTACATACAAAAGTGGGACATCCAGTGGAGTGGCTTTAATATCCTTCTTCAATACGCGGAAAGTTTGTTTTCTCATACATAGGTGGACGAGAGCTTTTTGAATACCTTGCAGGTCAGGGACAAGTTCCAAAAGTGGTCTTCGAGCCGCGTGTGGCGGGGTCGGCCCACCGATAGGGTCGGTGGGTCCATGAGGCGGGGTGGCACGAGTGCGCTGGGGTTCGGGTGGATAGGTGCTGCAGACCACTAAGCAAGCGTTGCGCCAACTGAACAAGGCACTGGTCGGGGTTCAACAACGCTGTGCGATTGAATCGTTGCGCTGGAACAACTAGTATGGCACTGGTCTGAAGGTTGTGGCCAGTATAGGATTCGGTGAAAATGCGCTGGGGCAACTGAACGGGGCACTGGTCCTGGTTCGACAGTGTTCTGCAGTGGTTGGTTTAGTTGAATCGATGCGCTGAAGTAACTGACAGGGCACTGGTCCGAAGGCTGTGACTAGTAAGGATTCAACCGAACTGCGCTGGGGCAACTGAACGGGGCACTGGTCTTGGTTCAACAGCGCTGTGTGGTAGTTCGTTGGTTACCTAGGTGTCTCCGCTCCTCACTGTACATATCTCTTAGTTGCTGAGTGTTCCTTTATACAGGCTTATAGGCCCCGAAATGGCTTCGCTGACGAGGGAATGCACGAGGGGACTGCCCCCCATGAAACTGGTTGCTTAGGCTTCACAACGTATTTGGGTACCTGGCGAAAGCCGGATGGGCCTGACAGGGTGATTTCCCGTTTTGGTATACCGCAGGGTGCATGGAGTGCTGAGTTGATACCGCAATGGTTGAAGCTATGCACAATATCCCCTAATCTCCGCGGGTTCTGGGGGTTTCTTTTGTGGGTTCGGGGGCTTTCTTCTGAAGGTTTAGGGGGTTGTCTTTTTGGTTCAGGGGTTGGTCTTTTTGGGTTAAGGGGGTTGTCTTTTTGGCTCAGGGGGTTCCGTATCTATTGTGGGTTTCGGGTGTGGGCTCCGGCTGTGAGCTCCGGTCATGACCTCCGGGTTCTGTCGGCTCTGGGGTTTCTGTTGGCTCTGTTGGCTCTGGGGGATTTCTGTTTGTCTTGTTGGTTCTGGGGGACAATTCCTCCGGGGGCTCTTGCTGACTCTAGGGGGTTCTGTTTTCCGCTCTGTATTCGTTGTGGGCTCGGGGGATGCCTCTGTCGGATACAATAGCTAAGGGTAAGCCGTGATAAGGGACGTAAAACGTGAGGATACTTGATCTGCTTTGACTTCTTATAAGAAGGGAATAAGGATAATTTCTTTTGAGAGACGATTAGTATTATATAACTATAAGGGACTAGTGTCCCTGATAGTCTGGGAGTCTAGTGATGAAATCCATCGAGATTCTGACCAAATGCGCGAGGGGATTGATGCCGGGGGTTACAAGACCATTCTGGTCCCGCACAACCAGAACGGGAATAGGCAAGCTGACCCGTACTAGGTAATGCTCAGTAATTTTGACTACGATGATATTTGTATTGCCGCCGTCACTGTGGCCAACGAGAAAACTTCCGGTACATTCTACGGTGACACGGGCTGCCTATGCGGGCAGTCTTGGTTCCTAAGCCAGAATCGAATCGGGGCGAATTTCCAGAAGCCCAGGTGTGTCTAGCTCGACAGCGATCACAGCAATTAGATCAACGCCCGAGCCATCAGCTTCCATTTGAACGACCTGGCTCCGAACAAGGATAAACTCGACGAGTACCAGGACAAGCCCGAGACGCTCTGCTAGAACATTCCTCGCTTTTCGTTCTTGGGAATATGCTGCCCAACGGCATCATTCCCTTTTGTAAGCCTAAGCTGCAGTATAATGATAACTCGTCCGGCTCTGGCGAGGGCGCGGATAAGGACCCCAAGAGGGTCGTCGACAAGAAGGACTAGTATAATAAAGCTATTTACCTTCACCAAGGCGATAAGCTACCGTAAAGTTCGCGCCGCAATTCTCGCCGCGGAGGTGCGGACAATGGCTACAACCACAACGCGGAGCACCTTAATATCAGTAACCACGCCAAGGACGACGTCCGCGCCGTCTGCAAGCACCCCAACTCCTACGGCTAGGACATCGTCTCTACCATCCAGAATCTGTTTTGCGATATGGTTCACAAGCAGCTGTACTATGTCTGCAACGGCAAGGAATTCAAGGACTACTGCTTTGACCTAGGCAACAAGATAATTGTTCCTCAAGGCGGAATAAATGCTTGCGATAAGTCTGCCTCTTAGGTACTACACAAGGCTTATACCTCGCATGCCTACTGGGAGAACCAACCGTCATATATCGTTCTGTTGGACTTTTGCTGCGAGGTGCCGAGATGGAGATCGATAGAGCCGGGCTGTGCAAAATAGAAAGTTCCACAGCATAGGATCGAGAGCATTTAGCGGTTGCGAGCCGATGATGGTGGTCGAGCGTCCGAGTTTTGGGCGTGTTGACTTGCCGCCGCTGCTATCTTCGAGGACGCCTAGCCATGTGTACTGTATGTAACGCACCGTATCTTGTAGAATGCCGAACTGCCAACCGAGGAAAAGTCCACAACAGAATGCGGCTTCACAGTATCGGAGAGAAAGCTGTCGCAGCTCATCTCTCTTGTCATGAAGGAGATTTCCCTCAACAGACTGCTTCACAACACGATAGGCGGGTGGGGCCTCGGGGCTCGGGACCGGTCCCGTCCTCGTCTGGCCCAGGCGCTGCAGCACGGCACGGCTCAGCGCCATCGGCCCGCGTCCTCGTGTCCATGCTGCCGCCGGCGCGGCAGGCAGGCAAAAGACAGACAGACATCCGGTTGGATACGTGTGAAAGCTTGGTTGAAGCAAGGCCCCGGGCACCGGAAGCAATGCCCTCGCGATGCGGTAAACATGTGTCACGGGATATTGGATCAGTTGCGATCAACTGATCCAGACTGACTGATCAGAGAGGGAAGGAACTGATCCGTACGAACGTCAACAAGTATATAGGCACCCCCAACTTCCTATCCATAGTATAGATACCTGGCCAGCTTGCAACACAATTCACAGATCAATATCTCCTTTTCGAACTCACGATCGTATTGATCACTTGGTTACGATTCTCTGAATCCATCACCTACCGAGACAGACGCCCTGACCTCTACCAACATGACATACACTCCCAGTTTATCCCTTGGGAACCCAAACCGCCACACATACTCAAGCCAGTGGCCCCAATTTAAGGTTCTGCCATCGCCAGAAAAACATGTAGGCGTTGCTGAATTGAATAATCTACATCTGAGTCTCAATTGCACATCTCCTCTCCCTGCTCCAATGTAGTGAGAACTATCCCGTTTAGTTCGCAACGCCGTTCATTAGCTCACGACCACACATATATCAACTTACCCACATTTAGGGAATTCTGTGAGTCTGTAATCACTTACTCAATTCACTGTGATCAATAAATCAATATCTTGAGTCTCACACATTTTCTCTACCTCTTAGTCAATAAGAGGGCGGTCTTCCTCACAAGTTTGCAGCTGTCACGGTCTCATACGTATGAAAGTTCTCTCAGGGACAATCTCTCTTTATCGCTGAACGAAGCGACAGTCACACGATGATTCCCTTCAATGCGGCCATTCCGGCTCTTGCCAGGCCGTCTCTACGCCGAAGCAAAGGGCTGTTTGGGCAGCTGGAGCAGAGGTGACGGGGAGAGTCGGCAGGAAAGGTGAGGCAACAGGGTCGTGCAATCGTGTCTTGGGCGAGGGAACGTGGCCAGAATTTTCCATACTCGTACCGCCGTTCTCTGTGGAAATGAAGCCAACAGGGGGCGTGTGCCTAAGCCCCGCAGCGTTACGGGCCTGCCATGCAGGAACAGGGGTGATGAGGGCAAGCCACACGCACCTTATTCAGCCACGACGACACGCCGCTTTTGCCGTCTTGCCATCTGAAGTTCTCGTCGGGCGAGCCCGAAAAGCGACATCGCCTCGGCCTCGCCTCTGCCCCTCCCAGGCACCATTCTGTGGCGCCCAGCGCGTCGGCGTCGGCTCTTGGCATTGAGGATCAAGCCGAGACGTGATCTTCGCCTCGCTGGGATGTAAAATGGCCGTACGGTGAGCGCCCATGAGCGCCCGCGAAATCGACACGACGGCAGGCGCTGAGCGGCATTTGGCGCACGAGGAAATCAATATTGCCAGCGCCAAGGTCGCAACAGGCAGCTCGCCGTTGACGATGGGTCCGGATGCAACGCTGCGCTCGGGGCGTCGCGTCTGCGGCTGCGAGCTCTGAGAGGAGGGCTGGGGTGGGGGCGAAGATAGATGGCTGGGCAACACCGCACGTTGAGTCTTGCGGCAGCTTGCTCAATTGCGAGGGCACGCACCTGTTGCCGTCGCCATTTCATCAAAGAGGAAAGTCAACGTGGGCCGGCCTGTGGCTGCGGAGCGACCACACTCTTTGGGTGAAGACCAAGTTCGTTCGGTTGTACTCCGTAGCGCCACCTTGGGCTGGCCGGAAAGACGCAACCCTGGACCTGGGCCTTTATTACAAGTAGACCCCTCGCCAGCAGGGATCGCGGCGGGCTGTTGGCGGCCTGCCTGAGGGGGCTTGGCCTGTTTGGGAGGGTCGACTAGACCCTGTCCTGACGGTAGGGGGGCGTGACTTGATCAAGCATTTGCTGAAGCGGATGGCGATGCGGTGCGATGCGATAGGTGGGCTCTTTGACGTGCGGCCTTGCAGCCGTCCCATACCTACCTTAGATAGGTACGTTACCCTACCTTATTAGCACCTTAGGCACCCGAGAATACGACGGGAGCACCTTAGACAGCGGCGGCGACTCCGCAGCAGCAGCGGCGCTGGGGTGCGAGAAAACCTCCTGCAGGCCCCTCCGGTCGTGAGTTCGTGGACCTGGCAGTACAATGTTTGCCTGACGGTCCGCAACAACGTCACTGCCCTGCAGCTCCAACCAACTTAAGCGATTGCTTTGCTCACACATGCCTCTCTACATATCCAGCTTCCTACATTACTTACCTATCTTACCTACGACTGCAGTTTACCTTTGAACGGTGGCACACGCAAGTCGTATCTTGCCATCAGCTTGCTAGCCCGGTTGCTCTCTCGTCCGCTCAGCACCTATCCCGTTCGCTTCAGCAGCGCCATCCGCAGCGCCAGGCACTTCCCTGGTAACAGGCGGGCGGACAGCGCTCTGCTGGGGCGGTCGAGCTCGCAGCCAGCCTCTTCAATACCCTCAACCATCCCCATCAAACCCCAAGCACCGCTATGGACCAAGAACAATACAGCAATAACGGCTACTATGGCCGGCCGGTCGTCCCATCGGCTGCTACCTCCATCAATGCCACTCCTCTTCGTCCCGGCACGCCGAATACGGACGGCAGTCGGAACCCCTTTGGTGATATTGACACAGCCTCGTCACACCGACCCGGTGGCAGCACAAATCCCTTTGGCAGCCCCGATGCCTCCCGTCCAGCGTCGAGCTACGGCTCGTCCAGCGGTCTTGGGAACCGCTTCGACGAGCGTTCGCAGCGTTTCTTCCACTCGAGACGTGTCAGGAAGGGCGACATTGAGAAGCCGTGGCTCGAGAAAAAGGATCCCAAGGAGAAGTGGGTGACTATTCTTCCCGTCATCGGCATCATCGTCGGCCTGGGCATCTCGGGCTTCTTGGTTTGGGATGGCCTGCGCAGTGTGGTTCATCACAAGTATTGTCCGGTCATGGACGAAACCTTTAATGGTGGCTTCAATACCAACATTTGGACCAAAGAGGTCACGGTTGGCGGTTTCGGGTATGGCCTACTCCTCGTCCACGACCGCATCCATGAGTTCCGACTAACGACCAACGCAGGAACGGAGAGTTCGATCAGACAACAGGCGATGACGAGAACGTCTTTGTCCAGAACGGAAATCTCATCATCAAGGCAACTCTCCAGGATGCCGACAAAGTGGAAAAGGACAATGTCATCAACTTGCTCAAGGACGGTACGTGCACGGAGACTAGCTGGTACAGCTGCGTTGCCGCCACCAACACAACTAGCGGCAACTCAAGCATTGTGCCGCCTACCAAGTCGGGCCGTATCAACACCAAGAAGGGCGCCAAGCTCAAGTACGGCCGAGTTGAGGTCACGGCGAAGCTGCCCGAGGGCGACTGGCTCTGGCCCGCAATCTGGATGATGCCGGTCAAAGACACGTATGGCGCCTGGCCGGCGTCGGGTGAAATCGACATTATGGAGTCGCGCGGCAACAACTGGACGTATGCGCAGGGTGGCAATGACATCGTCTCGTCGGCCCTTCACTGGGGGCCGGACCCGGCAAACGACGCGTGGTGGAAGACCAACAACAAGCGCAAGGCGCTGCACACGACGTACAGCAAAGGTTTCAACACATTTGGGCTCGAGTGGTCGCAAAAGTACATCTTCACCTACGTCAACAGCCGCTTGCTACAGGTGCTGTTCACAAACTTCGACCAGCCCATGTGGAAGCGCGGCAACTTTCCCCAGTCCGACTCCAACGGCACGCGGCTTGCCGACAAATGGAGCCAGATGGGGCACGACAACACCCCATTTGACCAGGAATTTTATCTCATCATCAACCTGGCCGTCGGCGGGATCAACGGGTGGTTCGAGGACGGCCAGTCGGGCAAGCCGTGGATGGACCACTCGGAAAACGCCAGGAAGGACTTTTGGAAGGCTCGCGACAGCTGGTTCCCGACATGGAAACAGCCACAGCTAGAGGTGAGCCGGGTGGTGATGATGCAGCAGTGCGACGGCAGCGAGGAACTGTGAGCTGCCCGCAGCAACGCTCGGTCGGACTGCCCAGGTCTTGATTTTTTTCTCCTCCTCCGCGACAAGTCATGTAGTACATGAGTTTATCGTATAAAGTGGTGGGTGAGGCGGGAAAACTGGAACATATACACTCTGGATTTGGCGCTTGTGAGACTCAATATTTTGAGAAGGACACTCAATTACGGTGGCACAGGTGCTCGCTTTGAGCCCACGAAGATTCAAACATACAAATTATATGTAGGATATGGGTTTTGGGATACCGCCTTTGCGTCCTGCGAAAATGGCTTTGGCTCCGCAGGTTACGGAGGCCAGTTCGTCTCAACAGCAGCACCAATTGACAAGAGTGCGGTGGAAACCGGCGACGGTAGCATCAATACGCTGGTGAACGGGATCAGACACATTGATGAGACAGCGGGTGTGCCGCCGCGAGTGGCCAAGGGGCATGTAAGACGCGGCAGGCTACCCATGCACCCACCTCTGTCGTCGGCTCTGACAAGCACGCTAGAGTCCCAACAAGGCCATCGTTCACACTCGTTGCTGGCTGTAGGTTGAAGTCTACCACTTGATGCCCCGCGGGCTGATCTGAAATGCGCGCACAGGAACAACGATAGGAAGGCTCGGCCTCATCTCGCGCGCGGCTGCAGCAAGCAACGGACGCCACACCCTCAAGTCCCAAGCCGCTGGGACTGGAGGGGATACGAAGCGCCTGCAGGGGCATGCCTCACAGCATCAGAAGCAGCAAGCATTTGCCGGAAGCGAGTATGCGACCGTGGATCTGACGAGTACTTCTGTTGTAGCCTCACTTACACGCCCCCTGCTTGGAGCTCGGTCGCTGTGGATTCCGGCTGTTTGTCCCGGCGGGGCGGCGGCGCCAAGATGAACGGGGCCTGCGCTTGAACGGCCGACGGCTCGGCGGCGAATTAGGCGGCGAAAGAAGATTGCTTGCGCGCCTGGAGAGAGACTTGTTTGCTGCCTTTAGTTTTGCGCTCTGCAATTTTAGGGTACGACCTGTACAGCCTGCCGCCGCCGCGTTCTGCAATTTGACTCCGCCCAAAAGCGCGAGGGAAGGGTCGATCGCTCGGCCCAGAGAGCCTCCCTGTAAGCGTACGAGTATTGTAGTCCAGTCGGCGCACGGCACACGTCATATTTTACGAGTACTGCTGCTTGCTTCCGCGGTGGGGAAGCTTTCCGTTCATGTATATCTCTGCGAATCAACAACCGTTGTCATGGTCCGCGGTCGCGTTCCACCATCGTACGCAGCCAGATTGTTCTCTTCATTTTTCTCTGCGAGTGCTCGAGGCTGTTGCTGGCATGGACTGCGGAGTAGACTAGCTTTCACAAGACGTCTTTTCGAGCTCTGTCATCGGAACTTCCGCCCGAGCTATTAGGGTGGAGAAATAGAGTCAGTTGCTGGGCCGCGATGAGGACGGACAACGGCATAGCCGTATAAAGTTCAAGTAGTGTGATCACAAACGCCCTCTGGGGTTAAACGCTGCGGCTGATTTCGATCTGGTATATCTCCGAATCATTTCGACTTTTTTCGGTGAGCTATCAGGGCCCTCCAGGGGGTTGAGAGGTTTGGATGCACACAGTAGTGGGCGATGTCCTTGTGAGCCGTGAGGAGCTGCTCGTGCCTCAACGGAATCTACAGTGGTTGGGACCGGCGCGTCTTGAGCCGTCATGTACCCAGCGCTCAGCTCAGCTTCGATGGACAAACTCTGATGCGAATAGAGGCCCTACTGGTTCAAAATCACATATCAGCTAGAGGCGAGATGATTGATCTGGCTTATGGCCGAACGCATTGCCGTATGCATCCCTTTTTCCGCCGCATCAATGCCGAGGGCGTTTGCTCGTGCAATCATCCGACCAGTTCGGGTCTCGCCAAGCCAGCATCGCAGGTGCGATGTTGTTGCTTTCCCAACAAACCCCGTTCCGTCTGTCGCACTGGAAAGCACACAGACCCACAGCGGACATGAGCTGTTTGTCGTCATTGCCTACGCTCGAGGGTTCTTGTACCAGCGACATCCCCTCCGACCTCAAATATGCAGCCAGTATGAGCATGATCGGAGTCTCGGGCACAGACAGGTCCCTCATGGTGGATGAGGGCTAAATGAGGCCCTCCAGCGGTTCGGCCACTCATCTTCAATGCAATTTTAGGGTCTATTTCTAAAGTTGAAGACTAGCAATGATGCTAATCAGGCAAATTTAAAGTAGTAAATTAAGCGTCACTCAACGGCCCTCGAATGGCCTGGCTTTGCGAATTCTGGGATGTAGCGTTACTCCTTACGTCTTTCGCTGTTGCAATTGAGACGCATCACTTTCTTACATCGCGTTCGATGGAGGTTGAGTCACGGAAACCGGGGAGAGGAAAGTTGAGAACAGCACATTCATATATGCGTTAACGCAGAGGGGTATAGTAGTATTAGTAGTCAACAGTCGGAGTTTACCCTAGCCGCATTGGTATCAAAGCAAATATGTAATGGTATAGACGCTCAAGACAGATAGTAGAAGTGTAAACATGACAGAAGGTTTAATCACACCCCCGACTGAGCTTTCAGTTGCCTTTAAGCACATAAAATTGATGATCGAGGTCCCGTTGTTTTGGGGGTAAATGACAGCCATAACAGGTGTCATGCCCAGGTGCCGATCTGTTTCTTTCAGCTGTTCTTTCCCTCCAGGAAGCCTTACAGGCTGGGATGCGATATAGTTCAGCGACCAGTCGTTATTGGTTCTTTTCGGGAGAACGGGAAAACATGTGTCGGAACCACTGGAAGTGATGGGTCTGCTACTGTTGTCGCCCATGAAGGCACCCCCAGTAGCTCGGATGTCTTTTGCCTTGATCCCGGAGTATTGCGCGTTGGAAGAGCTGTAGTTCTTCGCGATAATGTCCGCCAAGTCCTGGCACGGCTGCTTGGACTCGAAGGCGGCGGCTTTGTGATCTCGGGCGGCATCGGCCATAACGTTGAGCATTTCTTCAGTAAATGCTGGCCCTTCGCAAGCGGTGCTATTCTGACGTTCTTCGTCGGGAAAGGGACGATCGTCAGCGAGACGTAACATGATGGCGCATGCGATCCCATTGGCGTTGCGAGGGCTGAACTCTGACCCCAGGAAAAGCGATTGATTATACGATGTCAGGTTGTTTTCTCCGAATTCGGGAACGCCATTCGTGAGAGTAAAGGACATGTTCAGGTCGTCCCACTTCATGGCTTTTTCTGCGATGCCTAGACTGTGGACGTTGTACTTGGCGCCATAATTCGGAGCGTCAAAGGAGCAGAGTGTGCCGTTGTCTGATGAGGCCCCATGGCAGCCAATGGAGGAGCATCCTTGGATACCAACACTGCTGATGTTATATTTCGAGGCGAAAGCTAAGGAAGGTAGGATTGTGGCAAGAAAGAGTGCGCCAGACATGTTTAAGGCTATCAATCGTTGATAAAATGGTAAAGTATTGCTTCGAGGACGCCGGGAAGCGAGGGCGTTCCTTGGGAATGACTGGCTCTTGTGAGGCTAGGCTCTAGTTCCCGGCTGGATATCCTTCGATGCCATTTATCAACGGTCAGGTACCAAGCGGGATGATTGGGCGGTCTTGGACATGATGTCACCGAATGACCTGGAAATAACATATTGAGTAATTGCCTTTGCGAAGCCCCAGAGCGGTGAAAGATCACCGTCCTATGTTCCTATGTTGGGTAGTGCCCGAGGAGGCTGCGGAACCTGAGGTGGGCCACACGCTCGCCTATGCTGTATTACGTCATAATACACCTTGGCAGGGCCGCAGCAAAACACAGGAAAACAACATCGTGAGGACCAACATCAATTTTGCCACGCCATTTTCTAGCAGGGATTCGTGTGTAGGTACAGGGCGGGTGTCGTTTGCCTTCGCGACGCGGTGCAATGCTCCTTGAGCGGGGAATTAGTTGGTGGTTACAAACCAACGTTGTAAAGCCAGTTTGATCTGCTTAAATTTACCATCCAGCGTCTGCACGTACATTGGGTGCGGACAAGATGTCCTTGGAGGAACAGTATCAAAGTGATGTGGGGCCGACTCGAGAGAGAGACGGAACCGAGCCGCTTTGATTAAGCGTTGCTGACGATACATGTGGTACGAGTAAAAGACGCGATCAAATCTGCCCTGTAGTTGAAGCACGTCAAACTATTTTATTTTGAAACCTTTGTGTATCCCGCAATGGCTGCACCAAGCTGTTTCCAAAGTACCGTGGCCTTGAGAGGTCAACCGAGATCGCCGCCCGTTGGTGATTTTAGCGACAGCCTTATCGGCTGAGCAATTCCGAGCCGCAACCCCAGGGGCCAAAGATCCAGCTGCTTCGCGAACGTCGGTTACAGGGAGGAGTTTTTCCCGGGCTCACACACAACACTGGAGGGAGGGAGCTGAAGCAGGGGATGCGAGAGGAGACAGCAAGTCAAGGCCAGGATGTGAGGCTTCAGGTTCAGGTGTGTGCGCGCGTGGTATGCAGGAATACGAGAGAGATGCACTCCAAAAATAGTCGCCCGCCGACAACGCACGCACGCATGCAGTCAGCGGAAACGCGTACAGGCAGCACTGCACGGAGAGCCCGGGAGCGCCGGCGGGTGGCGAGCGCAAAAGACGTGCAGTGCAGCCTTGCATTTTTTTCTTTTTTTTTCTTGGAGGGGGTTCTCCATCTCCATCTGAGTCCTGCCGTGCGTCTCTGTGACGAGCATGCTCGGCTGGGTGGGCCGTTTCTTGGCCCGCTCGTCCAAACAAGGTTGCGGGTGTGTTCCAGATGCCATGTCGCTCACGTGCGGAACGCGCCGTGGGTAAGACATGGAGGCTAAATAAGAATTGAGCAGTGCGGTAGGTGGGTATTGTGTCATTGTGCGCAGACGCTGCAAAGGGAAAGGCCAAGGGAATGTGAGACATAAGGTACCCTTTACAGTACCATAAAGTAAGGTGGGCAGGGACAGGCGGTGGTGGTGGAAATTCGCCTGCCCTCTCTGCCAGGCGGCTTTTGGAAGGTTCGGTCAACCAGATCGCGTAAGGGAAGGACCGTTTGCGAGCGTTGCGCCACGGCGTCGCTCTGCGAGGAAGGAGGGGTGCAGAGATAGGGCCTGGGCGCCGCGGCGCGGTGGGGAGCGGTGGGGAGCGCTGAGGAGCCCGCTAGCCCAGGGGTCCGCTGCGGGCGACAGTGGGGCTGCAGAACGCCGCTTTAACGCCGCTGTCGCTGAGCTTCCTCGTACGAGACGGTGGCGCTGAGGTCACCTTACGATACAAGGTTGCTGCGGCCGCTCCAGGCCTTGGAGAGCCCTGGAGGCGCTGCACCTCCGTGCCCTCGGCGCCGCATCGGTTTCAGTGTCGGCCATGTCCCAGCGAACGACCCGAACCACTATTACTCACGACGACGATGAAGGGCGCTTCGCCGCGTCTTGCCCACGTCCATCGCCCCCGGCCCGCAGCTTTGGACGTCGATGTCCGTGGCGTCTCATTGCTGCCGGATAGAGACGCCAGCCCTCCGGAAGCTGTGGGGTGGCAGGCAGGGCAGATGTTGTTCTTCGTCCAGCCACGACGCCGCTCCGCGCCCACACCAGCAGAGATGGAGGCGGAGAGGCAACTGGCACCGCACAGCCGCTTGCTGTCAGTGTCGCCGAGCCGGGGGCCCGCCCAGACCTCGCCGAGCCAGCCTCTTAGCTTGCGACCCTGGCCCGCAAGCCAGGGGCGTGCGCGCCAGCAATGGGAAAACGTGGGCAACCACCGGGCTCCCGTGCTATCACCACTCCCGTATTGCACCTCCGACTAACAAGGTGGGCGCCACCTGAGATTGTCGTTCCGCCCGGATGAGCTGGCTTGCGTCCGCTCGGTTGGCGAGAGCTGACCTGGCGAACGCTGCTTTGCGAGTCTCATGCATCAGGTCGGTAGTTTGTACGGTGTAATGTTCCAAGTCCTTCAGCTGGCCGCAGGCAACAGTCGTCTGGCCGCCTCTCCTGGTCTGCTCGCCTGGGCTCATGGAACTCTTCACTGTCGTCCTGGCTCGCGCGCCGTCGAGCATCCTCGTCTTCGTCGTGGGCCTTGTTTGCGCGTCTTCTCGCGCAACTTTCTCGTCGAGGCGCGGGTGCCGTGCTTCTCGTATAACTACGGCTCTGTTCCCGTCGTAGCCCGAGGTCGGTTATGGGTTCTTCGGCCAGGGCCCTGCAGGCGAGACGCACGCCCTGCCCACCCCTGTTGTCTGCTTCCTGCCCGCTGGCAAAAAGATCGGGCGGAAGCCACCGATCTTGCAAGTCCAGCCCAGCTCCCTCACCGTTGGCCCGGTCTTGCATGCATGGCCCTTGGATCCTTGATCATCAACTGCTCGCCCGGCTCCTCGTTTACTCCTCCCCTCGTCGCCGTAGCTTCTTCTCCAACTTCCCGTCCCTCGTTGTCGTCGACCCGTTGCTACCTTAAGCTCTGGTGCGAGGCTCTCGAGGCAGGCTCACTTCTCGAGCATCACCTTCGTTCCGTTTGACGCTGTTGCTGCTCCCGCCGTTTTGTGGATCCGCTCCATCGATCCGTATCCGTCATCGAGAACCGCCTTTGTTAGTTGGGGCGGCGAGGCGCCCTTGTTTTGCACGCGAAATCCGACGAAAACAGATTCTGACATATTCCACCAAAAGTCCCTCGCCCTACAAGCAGCACAGATACGTGTGCCTCGCAGGGCATCTCGAGGGCTGTGGGAGAGCGACAGCGAGTGTCTTTGGGGCTTGATATATCCTTGCCCCCAAACCGTTATAGGCTTTTGGAGCTCCGAGCTCGAAGGTCCTCTCTTGAGGGCTCTCGAGAGTTTCGCCCATTTCAGGCTTCAAGAATCTCGACTCCACACCAACTATTCGTCATGGGCATTGGTGGTTACTTCAAGGCCAAGAAGCCCGACTCTGCAGCCTCGGCGTCGCCAGTCGAAGATGCGCCCCCGCGACTTCAACGGAACCAGCCCTCCGCCATGTCAGAAAAGCACCCTTCGTCGACCCGGAGTGGCACCGGCATAGAGCTTCAGCCTCCGACTCCTCGCTTTCACTCCCGGCCACAGTCCAGCTCCGGACGATCAACGGCAGCCTCAACCCAGAGCTCCATGTTCATCGACGACATCAAGCACGAGGTCATGGTCAACTACCTGTACCAGCAGCAGTGCGCACAGCTGTGGGTAAGTGATGGCTCGGGCGAGATTGAGGGTGTGCTCTTGCGCAAGGCTCGAGGCCATTACATGGCATGTCCGCCACAGCTTGGCAGCTCGCCTTTCGCCATGGCCTGTGCCGCCATGAATGTTCAGGTACGGAACTATCGCCCCTGATGCCGCCGATCGCGCCTGACTTAACTCTCAGTGCGCCATGACGGTCAACTCGCGCGTCATCAAGACTTTCCTTCAGTGGTCCCCCGACGCCCTGGACGTGCCGCTCATGAACGGCTTGCGAGTCCAGATCCTGCCCACAATCGAGGATCTTCCTCGGGCACGGAAGCACCAGTTCGCCGCATTCGTTGCGTCTGAGGGCCTGTTGACCGTGTGGGACGACGACCCTTTGCACTTAGTCCAGCGCGCCAAGGCGATTGAGTCTGAACTCATGGAGCTCGTGTGGAAGCAAGGCAACAACGACGAGGATGAGGATGAGAAGAGAGGCGGCGGCGTCATCGAGGTCGAGATTGACGAAGAGAGCGGCGAGGTCAAGCCCGAGAAGCGGCCAGTCCACCTTCAAAACGCCATCCTGGTGTCCTTGACAATCGTCATAGTCGTCGTGTCGCTCGGTGCGGCATGGAGACAATTGGCCATCGAGGTCTCTGTGGACGGCAGTTACATGCGCCTCGCTCTTGTCGCTCTCTTCCCCCTCCAGATCTTCTTCACCCTTTTCTTCGCCCAGGTTATCGTCGGCTGTCTGGCGCAAATATTCGGTCCCGTCCGCCAGCTCACCATCAACTCCAAATTCTACTCGGCTCGTCCCCCTCCCCGCCTGCAGAGCGCCATCCTTCCCCACGTCACCATCCAATGCCCCGTGTACAAGGAGGGTCTGCAGGGCGTCATTATCCCCACCGTCAAGTCCATCAAGCAAGCCATGTCGACGTACGAACTGCAGGGCGGTTCGGCAAACTTGTTCATCAACGATGATGGTCTGCAGCTCATTTCCGAGGAGGACCGTCAGGCGCGAATTGAGTTTTATGCCGACAACAGCATTGGTTGGGTGGCTCGCCCAAAGCACGGTGAGAACGGCTTTCAGCGCAAGGGCAAATTTAAGAAGGCGTCCAACATGAACTTTGCTCTCATGATTTCTTGCGTCGTCGAGGAGAAGCTCCAAGCCATCGATCGCCCGCCCGAGTGGAGCCAACACGATGAGGCTCAGGCGTATGAGCAGGCGTTGAAGGAGGCTCTTGAGGAGGACGGTCGTGCGTGGGCCGATGGTAATATTCGAGTTGGCGACTATATCCTGCTCATCGATTCCGACACGCGTGTGCCCGCCGATTGCTTTCTCGATGCCGTGTCTGAGATGGAGCAGTCTCCAGACGTCGGCATCATGCAGTTTTCATCTGGCGTCATGCAGGTTGTCCACACGTACTTTGAGAACGGCATCACCTTCTTCACCAATCTCATCTATTCGGCCATCCGATATACCGTGTCCAATGGCGACGTCGCCCCCTTTGTCGGCCACAACGCCATTCTCCGCTGGTCCGCCATCCAGCAGGTGTCGTACCAGGACGAGGACGGATACGACAAGTTTTGGTCCGAGAGTCACGTGTCCGAGGACTTTGACATGTCGCTCCGTCTGCAGTGCAACGGTTATATCATTCGGCTGGCTGCTTGGGCCGGCGAAGGTTTCAAGGAAGGCGTGTCGCTGACCGTGTACGATGAGCTGGCGCGATGGGAAAAGTACGCGTACGGCTGCAACGAGCTTCTCTTCCATCCGATCCGCACCTGGCTCTGGCGAGGCCCCTTCACGCCCCTGTTCCGCCGGTTCCTTTTCTCCAACATCCGCTTCACCTCCAAGATTACCGTCATCTCGTACATCGGCACGTATTACGCCATTGGCGCGGCGTGGATCATGACGGCCGCCAACTACTTCCTCATGGGCTGGTTCAACGGGTACCTTGACAAGTATTACGTCGACTCGTGGCAGGTGTGGTTCTCAATCATCATCGTCTTCAACGGGCTCGGCAACATCGCCCTCGCCGTCATGCGATACCGCATCGGCGAGCGCAGCTTGCTGTGGGCGCTGTTCGAGAATTTCAAGTGGACCATCATGCTGGCCATCTTCCTGGGCGGTCTGTCGCTGCACGTCAGCCAGGCGTTGCTGGCACACATGTTTGAAATAAACATGACTTGGGGTGCAACAAGCAAAGAGGCCGAGTTTTCCAACTTCTTCATCGAGGTGCCCAAGGTGCTTAAGAAGGTAAGCTCTTCGCGAACCCCCTTTTCAATTCTCACAAGTCAGCATCAAAGGTTGGAATTATACCTCGCATGGAGACGGCTCCCTCCTTGTCCCTCCTTGTCCCTCCTTGTCCCTCCTTGTCCCTCCTTGTCCCTCCTTGTCCCTCCTTGTCCCTCCTTGTCCCTCCTTGTCCCTCCTTGCCCCTTGCCCGCCAATGCCTCGTGGTGGGGAGCCCAGTGTCTTCTACATTCCAATCTTCCTTGGCTGCACAACTAACAGGATCTCGCGTCACTTGATATCTTGCGTAATTGCTTTTGCTAACTTTTAAATTCACAGTTCAAATTCTCCATGCTTTTCGCCTTGATTTCCGTTGCGGGCATGGTCATACTCGCCGTAGCGCCCTTCGTCCCGCACGACTGGCGCATCACCGACTTCGTTGCCATCCTTCCCATGGCCACCGTCGCTGCCAGCCACTTCCTCCTTCCGCTGGCCCTGAATCCCGCTCTCATGACGTTCTCGTGGTAAATCAAACTCTTATTCTTCTCGCCGTCATGCGTGCGAGACTGCGTATATTGGAAAAAAAAATGGTAAAAACATTCCCTCATAGCGACTCTGCATTATAGACGGATCGGGGAGTTTCGCGGAATCTTCTTTTCTTACTCGCTGCTACTTAATCCCGGTCAAGGACTTGCACTCACGGGACAACCCCGCGCGGGATGATAGCGCTGTGGATATCAATGCTCCGATGGTGATTTAGTGAAAATGTATTCTGCATCGAGAAGGCATTTGCGGAAAGGGTGACCTTGGGGTCATTGGTCTCTGGAGTGGACAAAGTCTGGATGTAGGGCGTATGCAGATGAAATACCGAAGCAGTTCTCTGCGAGTCAGAGAGCTGGTGTGGTTGGATCACATACACTAATTATATGAGCGCCCGATTGGTGATAAGTATCTGTCTGAATCCTCTCTGTCCCCATGGGCAAATGCAATGACTTTTCTTCTTAAACTTCCATGCCAGTCTATGGTGAAAATAGAATCCCAGAAACGCCTCTATCTGTCGCCGCAACGGGCTTCATGCTTCGTCTTATCCAGTCCGGCGTTGTCTTGCTCTCGTGCTCGTCTACGCACTGCCGGCTTCAAACAGCTCCCGGCCAATCGGTCTAGTCTAAGTACCCAGCCCGGACGCATCATGGCGACGGGGGAGCTCATCCAATAATTTGTTCCCAAAAATCATCAACAAATATAATAGAGGTCAAACGCGGGAAGGGACAGGTCTTAGTTGTCCTCGTCGTCCGTGTCGGGCGGGTGCGGCGTGCCCTTGGGGCTGTTGAGCCACTCGATGTGCCGCAGCCTGCGCCGGACCTCGCGCTCCTTGAGCTCCTTCTTGGTCATCTTCTTCTTCTTGCGGGCGCGGAACTTCATCTCGGAGTTGTCCTCGACGCCCGAGTTCACGGCGCTGCTGACGACGGAGCTGGCGGCCGTGCTGTTGACGCCGCTGCCGGGACGGCTGTCCTCGAAGCGGTCGAGGCTGACGGCCGTGCTGCCGCGCAGGGCGACGCGTCCATCGGCGACGTGCCACTGCTCGGAGCAGAGCGCGCCGACAAACTCTTCGTTGTGGGAGATCAGGATGACACCGCCCTTGAACTCGCGAATGGCGACGGCGAGGCCTCCGAGAGAGTCACGGTCCAGGAAGTTGGTCGGCTCGTCGAGTACCAGCAGATGCGGGTTGTTCCACATGGCACCAGCGATGACGACCTTGACCTTTTGGCCACCGGAGAGAGAGCCGATCTCGTTGTGGTTGGCAATCTCCGGGTCGAGACCGAGGTCTTCAAAGTGCTTCGAGATGACCGAGGGCTGGAGCTCACGGTAGCCCAGGCCCTCGCGCGAGGCTTCGTGATCGTCAAACTCTTGGACGAGCTTGTTGAATCCGAGCTCAACAAGGGTCTCGCGAGAGATCATGTTGTTGTGCTTGGGCAGCATATTGCGCCATTTGCTGTGCAGAGAGGTCAGTGTCAGATTGCAAGACGACACGTAGGGTAGTAGGGCGCCTTACACTTCGTATTGGAATGTCTTCTTGTACTTTTGGCGACCAACAAGAGCTTCGATCTGTTTCGCGGGCTTGCCATCCTTCAGATCAATCCACTTGTCCATCTGCTCGCGATCCGCGTCGGACAGCACGCGAGTCTGCTTCATGTGAACTTCGCGATCATCGCCGTTGGCGTAGCGCCACTGCAGGTACTGGTTGGGTGTCTTCTCCAGATGCATCTCAACGTGCTCCAGCGCGTGCTGCTTGATGTAGCCGATTCGCAGGTTGGGGTGTTTCTCGACCTTGCCGGCCGAAGGAATCGTCTCGCCGGTGAGAAGCTTGATGAGCGTTGACTTGCCAGCACCGTTGGGTCCGATGATGGCGACACGCGACGACAGGCTGAGCTGGCAAGAAACGTCTGTGAGGGATGGCTTCGGGGCCTTGGGGTACGAGTACGAGACATTGGTCATTCGGATGATTGCTCGGGTCTGGGACTTGACGCCGGTCAAGATGCCGGGGGGAGGGAACTTGAACTGGACGTTGGACGCGGAGAGGGTGTAGTAGCTCTTGGCCTCCGGTCGAATCTTCACAAAGGCGGCCAGGTTGCCCTTGTAGCACGCCAGCTTCTTGTTTGGCTCGTAGTGGTAAATGTCGGTCGTGACGTTGTCCAGGAAGCCAGAGTCGTGCGAGACGATGAGACTGGTAATCTCGGTGTGTGACTTAAGGTAGTTTTCCAACCAAGCAATGTTGGCAACGTCGAGATGGTTAGTCGGTTCGTCGAGAAGGAGCACGTCGGCCTTTTGCAGCATAGCGCGAGCCAGAGCAAGCTTCATCTTCCAACCACCGGACAAGGAGCCGACCTTTTGGGCCTGGCGACCTTCGGGGCCAGGCGTGAAGCCGACCTCAGACAACACCTCTGAGATGCGCTCAGGTCCTTGAGGCGCGATAGTGGGATCCTTGGAGACAAACTCTAGGATGCTGATGTCGGCATCCTCGCCCTGATTGTGCTCCACGTAACAGGTTCGCAGAACGTCCTGGGGAGGGAAACCCTCGAGCTTGCCATTGGCAATGCTCCGCATCAACGTCGACTTTCCGGCGCCGTTGCGACCGCACAGGCCGTAGCGGTGGCCCTTGAGGAGTCGTAGGTTGGTGTGCGACAGCAGCAGCATGCCACCGTAGGCCAGGGAAAAGTGTGCATTGACAATCTCGACTTCGCCGTCATCCTCCTTCTCGGGAATGCCATACCGGCGCTCATCCTCTTCGACATAAAGCTTTTGCACTGCGTCGGCAACCTTCTGGGGAGCCTCGGGGTCGCTCATGAGAGGCTGGAGGTACGGCGCAATTCGACCGGCGATGCGGCTGACGAAACGGTAGTTGGCGTCCGTGGCCACCATGTCGCAAATGTAAGGACGCGCAAGCTTGAACGTGTCCTGGTGCCCAGCGATCCCGCCGTTCTTCTTGATCTGTTCATCCAGAACCTTGGCCACGTCATCGGCAGTCACGCGAGCAACGATGTCCTTGTCGTTGCCCATGGCCTTCTCCATGGTGGCGAGGGCTCGGTTCGCCAGCTCTCGGACTTCGGGAAGAGAAGCCCGATCGCAAACAGCCTTGACACCGGGAGTCAGCTTAGGCAAGAAGGTTCTTGCTTCGATGGGGTCGTGAACGAGCTTGGTAAGGTTTTCGACGATGACAACCGTCTGGCGAAGGACCTCCTGAGCAGTGTTGGGCGAGTTGAGAGATCTCTCGAGGAAAGGCGTCAACAATGCCAGGACGGGCGAGGTCACAACGGCGACAAAGGTTGTCATTGAAAGGGCGTGGATGGCCTTCTGGAGGGTCTGGGTAGAGGGGTGCTGCATGGTGTCGACCAGCAAAGGTATCCGCGGGGCGACGTCGTCGTTGGACAGCAGCGTGGTGAGCGAGTTCATGGTCTGGACAGACTGTTTCTCGACCTCGACCTTCAAGTCATGCATGCCAGCCTCGACGAGGGGGATCAGACCAGCCAGCTTGGCGCCCATGGCCTCGCGAAGGACATCTTTCTCGACTGCCTCCTCGGCGGTACCGCCGGCGGACAGCTGCGCCTTGTCGGCCATCCGCTGCATCAGCTTGTACGCGCCGACGGTGCCCTGCCACTTACCCGTCTTCTTGGACAGGTAATGCGACAGCACGGGCAGCAGGCCCGTGACGAGGGCCTCGGCGCTGAGGGTGCCAAAGAGGGCGTCGAGGCCGTACTGAGCCGCTTCGCGAACGACGGCACCCTTGTCGGCCAGTGCGTCCAGCGCACAAGGCACCAGGCCCTCTTCTTGGACGAGGAAGATGACCTCGCACAGCGGTTGTTTCGGGGGGAATCGCTCGAAGATGGCGCCCAGCAGGTTCTGGCTGCTCTCGCGGCGCAGGCCACTCTTCTTGTCGGCGGCGGCCTTCTTGACCTCGGCGAGGACGCCATACTGCGTCAGACCGACGGAGCCCACCGAGTTCAGCAGCAGCTCGCACAGGCCGTAGCTGGCGTCGACGGAGGCGGCAGAGGTCTGGGCCGTGAAGATGGTGTTGAGCAAGGCGGCAACGTCCTCCTGAGATGGTGGGGGAGGGGCATCCTTGGACACCATCGTCGGCGGCGAGACGGGGTGAGGCATCGTGTGGTTTTGCTTGCCTCGCTCTCTAGACTTGGTCGCGCAATGTGTCGCCGATGGACTGCGCCCCGTGTCCAATGAGTCTGGAGAGAAGAAGGGGATGGGATGTGAGGGAGAGAGAAGGTGGGAGGAGACGCGGAAGGCCCTTGGCTGACATGCTATTCCCGTTGGCTGGCTGGGCTAAGGTGCTATCGAAATTTTTTTATCGCGACTCCTTATCGCCCCCGCCGAGGTACTTCGCGCCATGTACTCCGTACCGCGCCTTTGAGGGTGCGTCTTCAAGCCACGCGGCCGCTACGGCTACCCTACAAGTAGAGATTCCCACGTGGGCCTCGCTCTTGGACCCCGACGAACGAAACGAGCCGCACCAGTTCACCTACCTACCGCAACGGCACATGGGCGTGAGGCCTTTACATGTTCGCCATGTTGCAGCGGGTGATGCCTACAGCACGAGGACACGTCAATCTTCTTTCATCTGAAACTACGGAGTAGCTGCTCCGTCAAGTCGGCACCGATGTCAAACAACCCGCGCGGCAGCCCCCAGACCTCTCACACAAAAGCGCAACTAATAAGTTTGAATACAAGGCATATGCATAGTCTAGCCAAGCCGTCTCTTTGCTTCGCATCAACAACCACATTGACTCGTACATGCCACTCTGCTGAAGAAAGAAGAAAGCTAAGGTATGTGCAAAGGGTATAGTAGAAAAGAGACATTATAAATGCTGCCACACTCTGCAACAAGAAGCAGACCGTGATGTTCCCTCAACATCAGATCGATCGATTGGTATTAAACCGAAGGAAACGAGGACGGGAAACAAAGAAGAAGGGAATTATCGACGTGCAGGTGACATGAACCGAAAAAAAAAGCCTCTGGTATATACTCTTTCGCTATCCTCGGCTTTGTCCTCTTAGCGCGACAGGCCCCTGGAATCCTTGCGACGACCCAGGCTGTACCGAGTCCAACTCAAGCCCTTGAGAGTTCTTCCTGTGGCGTTGCCCTCGATGGATGCCCAGCCGCTGATCGCCGTGCTGGTACTTGTTCTTGAAGCGATAGTACGTGGGCGGACGAGGCCGGCAGAGTACAGCCAATAGATTCCTCAAGACACTCCCCTGGCTAAAAGCACGGTATCTCTCCTTCTTGGCGAACTTGTGCGAGTTCATGTACTCCCTCGTAGTCTCACCCCTCGCCATCAGGAACAGATGGTACCCCATCAAGGCAGCGGGGTAGAGAAATGTGAGGAATCCGAGAAACGCGAGAGCGAATGGAACTCGAAAATGATCGATGGCGTCGGGAAACGTGATACCCTCACGGCTTTTGTATACCAGGACCTGAGTCAGGCTAGTCGCGACGAGGTAAGCGGCCAGGATAGTGGCGGATGTGACAAATGCAAAGAAATATCGGTAATTGCGCTTTCCAACACAGTTGTTAAGCCATACACAATGGTGGTCATGAGTCTCAATACAGTTGTCGCAGAGGCGACAGTGGTGCGCACGAGGCGGTCTCCAGATATTGCAGGTGCGGCAGTGCTTGACTGGGACCTCCAATGCCGCGGCGCTCGCCTCGGCCGACATTATCAGCGTCCAGTCGTTCGTCGGCGGGCCCACGCGCAACGGGTCGTCATGTTCAAAGACGGGAGGAAATTGGTGAAGATTTCGAGGCAAGATCTATCGACGTCAGTTTGACAATATCCCCAGGGAATAGAGCTGATGCTGCTACTCACCCCAGGATCTGAAACGGAGGCGTGAATGAAGGACGAGACGCAAATATACGTGAGATAGGCGAATGTGATGGGAATGGCCGGTGAAATGTTTTGCCAAAGCCAAGGGGCCTCGAACACGTAGAAGAGCACGCAGGGAACGAGCACAAAGATGCCGGTTGCAATGTTCATGGGCCTGTGCTTCGTATTCTGCCACCGACCACCGAAACAAAACACCGTGTTCCCGTCGAAGTACTGGTGTACACGGCCTTTCGCTTTCGTCTGAGCTGGTGTGGATGGCGGTTGCAGTTGTGGCCGGCCCCGTGAGTCGGCCGCATGCAACCGTGGGGACGAAGTTGCCGACGACAGTTTCTCGGCGCCTTCGGTATTCCTGTTTTGAGAGGCTTGCCCCTGATCGCTCTTTCCGGGAAGGAGGAAGCTCGACCGGAACGACCGCGAAGACTTCATAGGAGACGGCAGCGTTCCAAGCTTCTTGAAATTGTGCTCCAAGTCGACACTCTGATGGTTGCTCGTAGCCGACCTCCCCTGCAGCGGTCGAACGCTATCCGACATGCTGCCAGGCGCGTAGTGTCCTTGAGACGGACTCGTGTTTCGCGTGACGCGATCAGAGGTTTCCTGCTCCGTCACTTCCGTGCCCCGAGAAGGGGCTCGCAAGTTTTCTTCGCCGCCAATGTTGCGCTGAAGTTGAGCTGGACCGGACAATGCTGTGCTCTGATTAACAACGCTGCCGTCTACGTCTGTCGCGTTGTCATCGAGGTCGCCAAGTTGCTGCGGTGTTGGTTGCAGAGGCTGCGATGCCGCGGCGGGCCTCAGGGCGCCGCCTCTCTGTGCTTGGAGCTTCTGCGAACTCATGGGTCGGAAGAAGGCGTTGGAGGTGAGCGAGGGAACGTGGCTGCGCGTCGTCAAGCTTGGTGATCGTCCAAGAGACGCGTTTGTCGTGCTGGCAATACTGCCTCTGTTGTGAGGCAATGCAGATGAGGCATGACTCCTACGGCCCGCCAGGCCAGGCCACGCCGCTTTGGAAGAAACGCCGGTTCTCGCGGTCTCGGGCCGCGATCCCGCGTCAGTGTTCCTGGCATAGCTCGGTACATATTGCCGTGCTTTCGCTTCTCCTCCGTCGTCGCTTGCAATGTCTGTCATTCGGGAGGATATAACGCTCGCAGGTCGAGGATGTCGATCTGGCGATGGGTGGCCGGCACCATCGCCAGGTTTTGACGTCGGGTGGTCCGGGCCGGGGGTGGCCATAGTGTTGATTCAGCGTGCCCGCAACGTGGTGTCTCGTTATGACATAGCCTTGGTCGGGAAGATGGAAAAAGGGCCAAGGTGAGTGGTGCGGTTCGGGACAAAGACAGCGCTCAGTGCGCGGCCGTTGCAGAATCAATCGACGGAGAGAGAGAAGGGACTGAGGGGCCGCAGCGCCGGCGGTGAATCAGGAAGTAAGGTAGGTGCGAAGGAGCGTCGCGAATCGTCGACACAAGGGAGGCCTGGTGGAAAAGAAACGAAGCGCAGAGCGAAGCCAGCAAGAAGGAACGTCGGCTGCGGCAACAACGGGAGAGTTCGAAACAAGGCGAAACGAGGCGACAGGACGACAACACTAGGCGTGCCGAGACGGGTAGGAGAAGATCAGGATGGACGCCTGCGACGCTTCCTGGCGTTTCCTTTTCCTCGCCGGTCCGGGCGCGCTCGTTCGTCTGCCGCGACGACAATGATTGCTCGAGCGAAGGATGGGAAAGTGCAGTGGGAACTGCGGTATGTTACTGTACGGTGGCTCACCTCAGCTGCGGGCCCATGTAAGGGGCCAGGGCAGGCACTGACTGACGTTAGTGGCAGCAGCGCCGCAAATTAATCGGCTGCTGCGTCGATTGGCGTCCAAGCGGCGGGGGGGGGGGGGGGGGGGGGGGG
>JALHCF010000080.1:0-84926 GCA_024341135.1 Tolypocladium album
ACGGGCATCTAAACGTCGTGGAATTGCTCATCGAGAAAGGCGCCAACTGGGAGACCAGAGACAAAAACGGATACACGCCTCTATTGCTAGCTTCAGAGAAGGGGAGGCGGGACGTCGTCAAATTGCTCATCGAAAAGGGTGCCAATATAGAGGCATTCACGAAGGAGGGACAGACGCCAGTTAAGGTAGCTAAGCAGAAAGGGCACGAAGCCGTCGTTACATTGCTCCTCGAGAAAGGCGCCCGAGAACACCCATCTTTTGGGTCCTAACGCCGGTCGGACATAGCAGAGCAAATGAGATACTCATCGAATATGTAAAATTTCGTCCACCTCCACTTCTATGAGAAGTGTGTATATGCCACACGGGTATTTAGCTCTATTTGCATTACCGATCAGACCCTCGAGCATATAGTCCGCTGTTTTCTTTATCACTTATAAGGTCGGGATCATTACCATAATTATTAATATCTCGAATAAAGGCGCATTCGGCCTAATTAATAAAATGATACGAGTGCCTTCGCCCATGCCAGATTTATAGCTAGCACGAGCTACCTATGACAGAAACTCCTCATTGGCCCTCTATTGTCACGATCTATTACTATGATCCTCATCATGTCTGCGGCCGATCCGTAACGGAGATTCGTCGTTGAAGATGAAATCAGCGAGCTTCTCCAGTCCTGATACATGGCCTTCGATAGAGCCTTCAAGTTCGCGGTCGACCCATCGCCGTGTCGTACCACCCTCCAGGTCAATAATGACAGCGTCATCATCATTCGCGTCGATAAGGACGTTGGCCGCCTTCACGTCGCCCCAGGCGATGCCCAGGCGGTGCAATGCTGCCACTGCATTGCGAATCTGCGAGGCCTATTTCTCTCTCAGCGACAGCGGAGTGTCGGCGCAGATGACCGAAGCAAGCGTTCCAGCACCCTTCGTCTCTATCCAATTGTAGAGCAACCTTCGGGCCAGACCTCCCCGACCTGCAACTACACCGAAGACTTGGGGCGTGTTCAGCTGCTGCGTAGACAGGCCCGGGGAGTGGCTGCATGAGTATTTTTCGACCTCGTCAATTGCATCATGTGGCGACCAGCATGACTTGTAAAAGTCTCTCTGGCCTTGGACAAAGACTTGACGAGGGATGATGTTGTGAACGGAATTACCGTCGCCGTATGGTACCTCGACTTCTCCCGGACGAATATTGGAAACTTAAATCGGAGGAGTGCATATTCCATTCATCCGGTAGAGATGTTTCATCCCAAACCTGCTATACGACAGCGCCTGGCATGTCTCCCCAACGACTCGGTGCTGGCACTCGAAAGAGGGACGGACCGCCAGGTCAGCGAGCATCAGCTTGCCACTGTGCAGGCTGGGAGGCACCAACCTTTCGAAAGATGGCAAGAAAGCATCGGCATTTTCTTCGGAATGGACCCAGACGTCCGGGTCGTCATCATTGCCAGCACAGATTTGCTCGAAGAGTTTGAGGCAGCAGCTGAGCGCGCATGGCGAGTCGATGAAGCAATCGGAAGTCACGGTGATCTTGAAACTGAATCCATTGTTCACGTCGAGATAGTCGTTCCCAACCTCCCAATCTCGCATCTCGTATTGGGCTGATAATTTCAGCATATCGCTGCAAGCAGTTGTCACTTAGAAGAACAGGTAAAGGAGTGTTTGAGGGCGCAATGGAGGATTGAGGGTTGGCGAGCTCTTGGATGTGTCGCGACTGCGGTGGATGCGAGAGGCACGTGGCAGACTGGCGCGTAGTGAAGACTCCCTGGGATGCCGCCTTGGGAGCGATTCAAACGGTCACCGGTCACAGCCGTAGCACTCTCGCTTCATGACTTCCTGCAACGAACTTTGGCCTCTATTACATTGCCAAATTCGACGTCTAGGGTACGGTCCGCCACTTCTGTGACTTACAAGACTGAGCTTGTAGCTGCGGCTATCGACATCTCAATCCTCTCGGCACAACCAACGATGCCATTGAGTGCTTTTGATGAAGTTAGGTATGCAGCCACCACGAACTTCCCTGATGAGAAACTTCCGTCAACCCCACAATACCTCCGGGAATGATTGTAGGAAACCCGGCAGCAACAAGCACTCAGCTTGGCAATGATGGTGTTCAATCTAAGCTCTATGCAAATGCAGGGTAGCTTTCCGATAGGATTTCTTTTACCCTTTTGCCATATAAATACAGGGCATCTTTCGATCAGTTTAAATCTCTCTTTTGCCATACAAATACAGGGTATAAAATGACTGGGTCCCAGAACGTTGCCCCGTATACATTCTTAGGGACATGGTACAGAGCCTCGGATGGCATGGGAAGATAAGACGGGGCTCAGTTCGTTGTCCTGCCTATAATCCGGTCTCGAAGCGACACGGAGCAAGACGAGAACCATGAACCTTCTCGAAGCAGAAACTAGTGAGCCGTCTCAGAGCGGTGTCACCCATTTCACGCCAGCTCATAATGCGCATACGAAAAACGAGTCATATTCCATTTGTAGACGAGGCGATACATACAAAACGCGCAGAACCACGTCTCGGTGCGATGGCGCCTCTGAGTATCTTGAGCCCTCTACCGGCAGGACCTCTCAATCACATGAGCCCCTCATTCACCGCCAGAAAGTAGGCAGAGGCACAGGAGAAGAGTGCATCCCAAGTGTATGAGGTCCATTTTCCAAGGCAAAGCCATCTACACCTCAAAGGCTGGTCACCGCGTTCCCCGACTCAGTGTTGGTGACGCGCTCAACGTTATGGCGTGGCTCACAGCACGCCCGAAGAACATGCCCTATGGAGGCTCTAGGCATGATTACGTGGAGCACCTACATGATATCACAATGAATTTCGTAATAATACTGCAAGAAAGACGCAACTAATTACTGCGACTGTCTATTTCACAGACACTAACACTCGCCATCTTTCCTCAGACTGTAAGCAAGACCGGTTTGTGTCCGTCTCCCAACAGCCCATGCACGAAGATCGATAGCGGCTATTCAAAGCATACTCTTGGAAGACTTGATGGTCGCAGATACTCTGGTTGAGGTTGCTCAGGACTCCGTATCGGCCGCATCTCTCGTTTCCAACCCTGCATTTCGCCGGTGTCGTGCTGGCTCATGAGCATCTCCTGCTTCATTTGCTGGTGTGTCCCCATCTGCCTCTGCAGGAACGCAGAATGTACCAACCAAGTCAACTCCGGTGGAATCGCAAGGTTATTGCATGTCCAGGTTCAGGTCCTCTTCGTCTTCAGCAGCGCATTCGCAAGCCCGGTCGTCGAGGCCATTGAGAGCGCTGATAGAGTTGGCGGCGCAGTGAATATGTTCATGGTGTTGATGTTTCCTTTTTGTGGGTGAGTCATCTGTCTTCTTAATACTCATTCATACCTTGAAACTCATAAACGTTGGCTAGTGTTCTCGCGGGACTGAACCAAAGGACATTCCTAGCTTCTGGTCCGTGTCTTCACGCTACCCGAGGTAATACCCCGTTCACACATTTATCTACATTGGGTAACTCGCTAGCACATGTTTCCATGTCTTAATCTCATCGTGCTTGATGCTTCAACCTGAACGACACCAGTTGTGGCTACTACGTTACCCGTCGTCTTACATGTCTCAGGTTGGGGGCTGTGTCGCCAACCCGGACAGCTCCGACTGCCAGTATTGCGCCATGTCCGAGACGATCAACCTTTTAGTCCGGCATCCACGCAAGTGTCAGTCAGAGATGGAGGCACGTGGACTTTATGTGGGCATGTTGCTTATCGACGTTGTAGTTGCCCTGTTTCTGTACTGCAATGGCTGGTGCGTGTTCCAAAATACACTGGGTCGGAAGAAGCATAAGTTGAGGCGCGGGGATCAGCGGATGCGTTGAAACCGGCAATAGGCACCTTCAGCAGCAACACAACTAATTTTTTGAATCGGCCTCTGGTGTGCAGTGCAGTATTTGGCTAGCGCTTCGTATCTTTTTGCCCGGGTCCAATGGTTCAAGGGGTAGATTTCGCGCATTGTTGGTGAAACCCCGAGCCTGGCTTTGCCTGGTAAACAAACTTCCATTGGGCTTGCGCACAAACAAAGCAAAGCTATGGTGACCACTCGGAAGACAGAGTTTGAGCAGCATGGAGTTTGCGTGACATATGCCCACGCTGACGAATCTGGCGTCATGCTTCGATTTAGACTGCCGGGAGGCTCCTACATGAAGGGCCCTTCTGGGTTTATTGCTCGCCGCCATTGCGTTCAAGGGGGCACTCATCACAAATGACGTTACATGTATACTAAGCCATTTGCTTGCACTCTTCAAGGGTCACCCTTCGAGAAGAAAGCCCTCTGCATTGCATATCATCAGTCTTTGGGCCGAATTCATCGCCTACGTGGCGGCAAGTCGCTTTCGAGCAATGCATGACGCCATGGCCGCGACCTGAACGTCAAGAGCTCGGATCGACCCCAGCAACGGCATGGCCCACAGCGATCCCCGAGCCCCTCCTTGCCCCTCATGCCCCTCCCCTCTCCTGAGTCCTGACATCCACTTCAGTGGTGGCAGTGCCGACACATGTCTGCGCGCACGACGCTGGGCTGGTACTGTAAGCTGGGATCTGAGGGAAATCGGCTACACGGCAAAGCAGGGTGCATTGGCTTGCAGGCCCCAGCCCCAGGGTCCCAGAGATCAGCCTACCAGGCCCCAGCTCAAACGCGCTAGCCGGCAATAGCTTCCGGTTGACCAACCGCGACGGTGGCATGAAGCTCGACTTCGGGCCCGCGAAGCTTCTGGCGGTCTCGAACGGAGCTCCAAACACCAACGACCACGCGTCCCCGGAGCGCAGACGTTGAGCCGTTGGGCACACTGTACCTGGGACGGAGCCTGGATACTATGCGGGGACGAGGTGACGCAATTGCGTGCATTTCAAGACGCTCAGATGGGCCGTGGACTCAATTCGAGGTCTGCAATCGACATTGACTACATGCTTCCTGGTAGCATCTACCCCAGCCCCGGGGTCGCGACGTCTTCCTGCACCGTTGGGCAGGGATGGCCGAGCAGTTGAGCCCGGGCGTCACGTCGAGGCCGCAACGGCTCATCCTCTACCACTGTCCCTGGTTCCCCAGCTGCTCCTCGGCCTGCCTCTGTGCGTGGCGCTTGGCCTCCTCCCGATCGATGAAGTCGAGGCCCTTGGTCTCAACCTCGCGGTCGACGAAGGCGCCGATCACGCCGGCGAGGATCTCCTTGGCCTTGGCGTGGCTGTCGGGTTGACCTTGCATGCGTCGTCAGTGACTGTCCAGACTGGTAGAGCTGGCATCAAGTCTTACCATTTCTCGCGACGTGGTCCTCGTACGCCTTGGCAGCCTCGTAGGCAGCGGCGCCGCCGATGAGCTCGTGCGACCAGCTGGCCTCATGGGGACGGTTGGTAACCTGGTCGTAGGCCTGAGCCTGAGAGGAATCATCTGGAGCATTGTGAGCGAGGCTGTATCAACTGGGCAGGCTTAGAGTCCGGCAGAATGCGGCTTACCATCGAACCAGCCCATTGTGAGTGAATTGTACGAGCAACACGTAAAACAGTAGAGGAAAGTTGATTTGGGTTTGGAAGGAGAGCTTCTCGAGACGAGGGGCCGAGATGGAGGGGTATATATAAGTCGCATCGGGAAGAGGGGAAGAGGCCCCTGAACCGCGACATACTTGGGTCCAATAGTGTCATCAAGCTGAGACGACCCGCCTACTTTTCAGACAAGCAGGGTACGGCAGCGAGCGACGTGGTCTGCTGGTACTCGTAATCCAGTCACAGCGAAACGGGAGGGACCCCGAACGGAGTGGCGGGCTAAGCCTCCTCCATTAGCAGCGTTGCGTCACAGGGGGCTGCCGAGTTGGACCGAGCCATGGAGCCAGGCTCCAGGGCCAAGTGGACGGGCATCACCAATGGGATATGGGATCGCCCAAGCTGCATCTATCGGAGACACTGCTTGTTCTGATTCGCAGTGCGCGCTTATGAAATGACGCCGGCTCGATCATGCAAAGACGTCACCGCCGACGGAAAGTACGCGTTGGGAGCCTGACGCGGTGCCACGAGGACTTGTATAGAGCCTGGTACATACCTGGAAGGGGGCAAGGGATGACGGACATTCACATGGCCACCAGAAGGGCATGGTTGGATGGGCAGGAAATTGAAACTCTATACACAAGTGTTCTGAGCCAATGCCTCGGTTAGCGATCCAGCAACTCCCAGTCTAAGCCGTATCAATGCCCTCCCCAACCGAAAATAGCTTGTCATGAAGTGTCCAGGGACACACACATCCGGAAGCTCACCAGTTGAGGATAGAAAAATGAAGACATTAGCACTTCCCTTACATATGCCATCCGAACAACATCCAGCATCTTCTCCTAAGAAACAGCCTGTGGACCACCACCTTCCAGAGCACCAAGAAACAAGCCAAGGATCCCGCAAGAAGAGGAATCAGCTGGGCGACACTGCCGATATCATGCACACCTACTCCTTGTATGTCATTCTCCCGAACGATATACTCCACCGTGGCTATGGAGAGCCCAATCAAGCCCATCGATGTCAGCATCAGCGATATCTCCACCTGTGGTCGCTTCCCCGACCGCCCTGAAAAGGCTTTCTCCATGCCACCCTGGATGCGGCGAACCATCCGAAAGACGCTGTAGCCCAAGAGAGCAACGCAGGCGATGACGCCGGCGACGGACATGGCCTTCCCCAGGGAGCGGAACCAGCCGGTGATGGTCGAGGGGCCAAAGAACGCAACGTCCCGCCCCTCGCACGCGCTCGTCATGAAGTCGATGCCAGTGAACCAGAACCAGACCCCGTAGGATGAGAGAGCCAGGTAGAAAATGAGCCGGAGGATGCCCGACGTGCGGCCGAAGTAGCCGATGCCGTCGCCAGTCACGCTGGACAGAGAGCCGCACAGCAGGAGCTGGGTGATGACGGAGGCGACGGCGCTTTGGCCCCTGGCAGACTCGGTGCAGAGGCCGAGGAAGATGGACATCTGGACGATGAGGTTGAGCAGCCGAAAGGGGCTCTCGTTGGCGGGATCGAAGACGGTGACGAGCAGCGTGGCGATCCACTGCCCGTACACGCCGATGCGTACGCCGATCCCGTAGAGGTCGGGGTTGCCGCCGAAGGCGCACTCGGCCGCAGACATGGCAGCCAGAGGAAAAGGAAAGGAAAGGAAAGGCAGTTGAGCGTTGCCGGAGACGGAGACGAGACGGCCGGAAAGGCGCTGTTCGGGCGTGTGGATTCGCGCCAACGGCAAGGAACTGTCCGGTAGATAAGGTTGCGGGCTGGCCCGCGGCCGTTGGGCTTGGCGGCAGAGGATGGGAGGGACTTGCCCACCGCCCACTGATAGATACGAGCAGACGTCCGGATGCGAATCGCCTCGCCGCTGCGCCTTCGCCGGCTGCCTGCTGGCGCGTGTCTGAGGATTTAAACCGACGATGGCGGCGTGGCGCGTGCGACGGTTTCTCAAGTCTCGGCGCAAGGGCTGCAGCCAGCACCTCAGCTGCCGCGACCCATGCATGGAGCTATCGCTGCAGCCCGCCTCCTTGTGCGAGCTGCCGCGCCTCGAACCCTGCGTCTCGAGGACCCCCCAGCCTCCTCGGGCGCGTTGGGCCTCGGGCCTGAGCCGCATCGTTAGGCCTCAGCCCGCCAATCGACGACGCCCAGGTCAGCAGGCGCGCCAACGGGATGCAGACGGATGGGACCGCACAGCCACGGCGGATCGGTGCCAGGAGAGCGAGCGAGCGAGCGAGCGTGTCAGACTATGGGCGCCTTGGGCGGGCTGACCAGGCTCTTCAGCCGCCTGGTATGACCGTGGCACGCAGTCCGAAGCCCTGGTTCCAAATCAGCCTCACCTCGCGCTCGTCCTAGGGCGGCCGCATCGCGCTTCTTCGTTAATATGTGCACTCGGCACCGGTTCCAGTGCGTTGCTGTCGCCGACTCTACGCCCGCTCAGCGCTCATAGTTCGCCGAATAAAATCCCTCAGGCACAGCATCGCATCTTTGCGCAGCAGCGACGGGCGGATCCGGCTCGTCAGTCTACCCATCTCGTGGTCCCAAACTACTCAGTCCGCGGCGACGTCGCCCCGGTACCAGCCAACGCCATGAACAATACGGCTTACGCGAACCTCACATGCCCCGTTACGGGCAATCCTGACCTGTACGGCCTGGGCATCCGGATTGGCATCTACATCCAGATGCTCACGGTCCAACTGTCGGGTCTCCTTTCGTACTGCTTCAGAGTTGAGGACCACATCGGCCAAGGGACCATCGTTTTCGTCCTCTCGACCTCCATCGTCCTCGTCAGGCTGATCAACGCCACGATCAATGCCGTGGATCAGCCAGATCAGCAACTCATCGAGGCCGTCGAGGTGTTCCCGGTCCTGTCGCTGCTCCTCATTCAGGTGGGCGTATGCAGGGTGTCGCCGCGCAACCAGACAACGCTGCTGATCTGGATGGTCGAACTCGTCGGGATCACCATCCTTTTCGCCTGGTTTTGGTGGCACGGGATGGACCTGCTGCCGAGATCCTGTCCCGACGACAAGGCCTTCTTCTTCGCCCAGGTCAGCATCTGGAACTGGTTCCGCACGCTCAACAAGGTCGGGTCGGTTTTTGCCATAATAGGCACGGTCTTTGCCATATTTGCATACTGCGGATGTGAGTCTTCCCCAACCATGGCGTGCCCGGCGCGCACGGCGATGCTGACAGCAGCAACCACCAGCCATGATCTATGTCCTCGCGATGGCCTTTCGCAGGTGTATAAAGAAACGGCACCAATATATCCCAGAGTATCACTCCACCGACGACGAGGACGAAGATAAGCACTCGCCCGGCGTTGAATTCAGTGATTTTGTGATTAACATTGGCGCCATTGTCTACGTGGAGGTTTCGCTAAAATGGAACAACATCACCGGCGTCCACTCTCTGGAAGGCCCCGGCCAGTTCATGCCCTTCTTCATCGCCCTTGGCCAGTTTTTAAGCGTCTTCTACTCAGCCGCGAAGTACTTTCTTCAATCCAGTGCAGGCGAGAGTGTGGGTGAAGAAGACGGTCAGTGGACCTGCCTTGACTTACACGACGGCTGGGGCGCATTGTCGACTGACGAAGATCACTACAGAATCGGAGCTCGAATGCCACCACCACAAGGCAGACTACAGTAGCCCACACGACCAGGAGAATATTCCTCTTTGAAAGCCCTCCCCAGCTGGCACGAGCCCGCGTTGCTCGACCAAAGGGTTGCACGAGTCTCCTATGAGAGTATCAGGGCCCCTGTGTGGTTCGCCGGCAGCGGCCTCCGGGCCTCCGGGCTGCGCATCGATCGTGCAGACCGTCGATTCTGATTCGATGCCCAGACTTGACAATGCTTTCAATTACCCGGACAGCAGAAGCGTCTCCGCAAATCAACCGGCCAGTCATGCATCGTCGATACGTACTCGTATTGGGGCATTCCCCTCCTCACTGGTCGACATTCGCATGCGCTGGCTCCGATGCAAGACAGAATCGACACGGTGCACCTCAGTACTAAGCGCGAGAGCAAAAAGGGTCACGCGCCCGCCTTGCTGTGCAGGTAGTGGTCCAATCCCCGCACTCGCGGATTCCGTCTCGTTGGGGGAATGGATGGATATCAACCAAACACGCACAAGCATTTTCCGCTTCGGCTCGCGCTTCGGCTCGCGGTTCAACGCTAGACCCCAAAGGCCCTTCAAGTGGGCGTAACGCATAAACCAGGGGTGGCAGCTTCGCCAGTTCTGAGATCTGAAACGAGAGCCTAAGCACCAACTCTTTTTATGTGCTTGAAGGTGGGCACCGTACGGTGGCCAACGAGTACATGAGTCCAGTCCTGTTCAAGTGTATCCCGACCCAGTACCGTTGCTGTCGTTCATTGGACAAGCATATCGCCGTCGAATCGCTATTATTGGACTCAAAGACCAACAGGCTGTTGCGTAACATCGTATCTGGAGCGGGCACGCAGATTCCGTTACGCAGGTCTGGTGAGGGGTACGACTAGGTGTGTTGATGGTCTATTTTATTTAGCTCACCATATCATTATTCTGCCTCTGATGCGGGATGTCCGCCCGTCGCTCCGTGCTCGATGAATCCCCGCAAACACCACTCACCAAATTGAGAGGTCTTCTTGAGGCAATGCTTTTCGAAAAGGAAGCATTAACCATGATGCTCCTGCTCTCGGCCATTGCCATCGGCACGATGGTGTTGACTGCGGAAGCCACTGGTCATTGCACAATGAAAAACTTGGTCACCTTCGGAGACAGCTACACCGATGAAGGCCGCCTGGACTACTTCAACCGTCACCGCAAGGCTCCACCGCAAGGAGCAATGTTGCCACCGAGCAACATGACCTTCAGCGGTGGCTATTCTTGGGGCCGGCTCGTTGCTAATCGCACAGGGGCCAGGCTCTACGACTATGCCGTGGGCGGCGCCATGTGTTCCAACGACATCATCAACCGCAGCATCCCTGCCTTAGACATGCCGTTCCCATCAGTCATCGAGTACGAGATACCCACCTACAAGAAGGACTTGGAGTACGGCTCTCTGTACCCAGACAGGCGAGCTGACAACACGGTGTACGTGCTCTGGATAGGGACCAACGATCTCGGGATCGATGGCTTCTTGGGCGACACGCAACGTGCCGGGCAGAGCATAACATCCTTTGTAGACTGCGTCTGGGGTTTCTTCGATCAAATCTACGCTCTGGGTGGCAGGCGATTTGTCCTGATGAATCAGTTCCCACTCCAGTTCGCCCCAATGTACGCAACTCCTGGCACTGGGGGCAAGGGTAACGACCGCTACTGGCGCGATCCGTCTGCCTACAACATAACGGAGTACCAGAGCAAGCTTCTCGAATACACAACTAGCGTGAACACAATGTTCGACTACGGCGCGCCGTTCTACCTCCGCGTGCGGTCGCGATGGCGCGGTGCGACATTCGACATCTTCGACGTACACTCTCTTGTGATGGATGTCCGCGCCAACCCGAGCAAGTATCTGGACGCGCCGGCCGATGTCAGGAATCCGTTGCGATCTTGCCTCTCCGATTGCGTCAGTTCGCCGGAGCCGCTTTCGAGCTTCATGTGGTGAGCGATGCCCAGGCTCGCCTGCACGAGTGCTTGTATTGCTGACAAGAACGAGGTACGATGAACTGCATCCATCTGAGAGGATGGAGGAAATTATCGCAGAGAACTTTGTCGATGTTGTAAATGGAGACTCGAAATACGGGAAGCACTATTGTTCATGATGGATGCGACGCCAAATGGGATGATTGAGAGCCAAATTATTATGAAATAGTCAGAGGTATTGCATTAATGTCCAGTTATTTGAGACTCTTTGCTGTGAGCTGGCGGTCCTCCCGTTGCGTTGTGCAATGATATCTCTCACGTTGCCGTGGAGCTTTATAGACTGTGACGGAGATGGTGTGGTCACTCCCCGCGCCTTGAGTCTCGACGGCCCGTCCCGCACGACTCACTCGCTGGCTGGTTCTAGACCCAAACTCTGCCTCCGACTCGCAGCAGCAAAATATCAGACGAAGGAAATCGTTTCCATAACGGAGGACACAGGACAACAGTAGCTACCTGCAGTCATAGGCAGACCAACAGCTCTCCGCCCCTTGCTCATCCATCAGTGCAACCCCGCCAAAACACCGTCCAAAGTGTCGCGGCTGGGACATCGCCACCACCATCTCATCACGAAAGCCGCGAGGCAAAAAGTAATGGTCGAAAACAGCAAAAATGAAAGCCTCATGGCGGAATCGAACCGCCGATCTTATCATTACTAGTGATACGCTTTACCGCTAAGCCAATGAGGCGCTGTTTATTGGTGGCCCGAGGAGCCAATGTGCAATATGAAGCTTGGTTGTGGAAGCGGGCCCGTACGAAATGAGGGTATACCCGCAGTGAGCCCCACGAGGTCTCTGTTCCACCAACAAACGGGAAACACTAGTATCTCGTTCTGGACTTACAATGTCCGTCGTGAGGAGCAGCTGAATCCCACGAGAATCCAATTGTGTCTCGAGAGAAGTGGGCAATGCTCTGGCCGCCACGACTGATCATGCTATTTTCATATCGAGACGCACGAGCAACAGCAGGTCGTTGACTGATTGATGTATGCCACTGTCTGGTCGTGTAAGAAAGGCTGGATGAAAAGGTAAATCATGGCAGGCCGATATGTTGGCGTTCTCCAGCTGCAAGTCACCCACGCATTGACGGCAGCTTAAAGTGTAGCAACCGGGCAGCAGCATATCAACCTCGCGTGCCGGGTCAATGTTGCTTGGGGAAGTACTTCATGTACCGAAAGACGTAGTGCCCCCATTTCGCGCCGGGCCCCTCGTTCGGCGGTGGCATGGGGGCGTACTCGTCCAGGTCGATGTCCAGCGCCCTGATGACCTGAAAGCCCGACTTCGCGTACATCCCCCACGCCGGCTCCGAGGAGTGCACCCAGGCGAAGACGCCGTTGTCGTCGCAGACTTCGGTGCCCCACCGCAGGAGCGCGGATCCGACGCCCCGGCCCTGGTATTTGGGGGACACGGACAGGCCGATGATGAAGATGCACCGCGTTCCCTCGGGCATCACCTCCGTCATCCACGCCTCCATGTCTGCATTTGTGAACGCCTGCAGCCGCTTGATCGGATCCGTCTCCGGCTGGGGCTCGGGTTCCGGTTTTGAATCTTCTGCCGGCTTCTGCTCGACTTTTGGCTTCGCTGGCGGCTGAGTCCTCCCTTCCACGACGGGCATCTCCTCTGGCGGGAATCCGCGAAAGCCCCAGTTGCAGTAGCCCATGATGTCTCCAGACGCGTCATCCACTACCTTTAGAACCACGCATATCGGGTTTTGCAGGAGGCCGGGCAGGCTTTCGAGCACGTGCTTCTTCATGTCGAAGGGCTCCTTGCCCAGTCCCTTCATCTCGGTCTGGCGATCCGTCTCGAAGGCATCCGCGCTCAGCTGCGCCACGCCGGGCACATCCTCGAGCGTGACGGGCCGGATTTTGAAGCTTGGTTTCGACATGGCGAAGACGTCGGCGTAGTTTTGTTTTGCTGTGTAGTCGTGAAGAAGCTGAGCAGTTGGAATGAGGTCTTCTCAACATGGATGCAGACTGCCGTATAAAGTACTTTACGTCGCTGAGATCAATTCAACGGCCGCCTGACTCACTCGGCGAAGATGACACGATGACACGATGACAAAGCACCCTGAGCTGCCGGTAATGCGTCGCGAACTCCAGGGGTCGCAGCGATGGCAGATGATTGCGGAGTTTCCGTCGCGTTGTCATCTTTAGCGGCTTGCCTTTCTCAGCAGGTCAAGGACGGACTCGGCGTATGCCGTCCCCTCCTGCTCGGAGACCCCCCCGAGCACGACCGTCTTGTCCCGAGACTTCGCGCCGTGGCTCAGGTGGAAACGGGTCTTGGGCAGCCCGAGGATGTCGCTGAGGAGCTGCACAACCGCCTTGTTGGCCTCGCCGTCGCGCGGTTGCGCTGCGACGCACAGCTCCACGCAGTCGTCCGAGACGGACGCAACGCCCTCGCGATCCTTGCTGGCGCCGGACTTGATGCGCAGCTGGAGCCGGAGCGAGCCCAGGGCCGGCGTCCTCTTGCCGCCCACGATGAAGCGGACGGCGCTGGGCGACGCCAACGCCATGGCCGTGTGAGATGCCCCTGGTAGGTTGACGATTGACCTCCGGTGCGAGGTGAGGCTGGACTTGGGGGGCTGCGAGGGCACTGAGGGGTAAGTGAGACAGCGCCCGCGCAGCAGTGTAACTCGCGGAAGTTATAACGTAGCCTGAATGGCTCCGCGCGCTGCCAAACTCTCGCAACTCGCACACCTCCGAGGCAAGGCAGTGCGATCCATGGGTCAATTCACCGTCGCGTGCCGCTGGCGCCCTGCCGTGCGACGGGTGCGCACGCTCAGCGGACGGCTTCCACCTCAGGCACCGACCAGAGCCGCTGCCGCTCTCGCTGTCGCTGTCGCCGCAGGGCCCAACTCCCGCTCCCGCTCCGTCTCCAGCCGGCAGACGTGCCCCACCACAGGCCCTGCCGCCCCGTCCCGCAGCCGCAGGTCGTGCCAGAATCCTTGCTCGCCAGAAATCGCCCAACTGCCTGCAGCGACATCATCATCGCCCTCAGCACCTCCGTTTCCCACCTGCATGCTCGCTGCCCGCCGGCTCCGCCCCAGTCTCCCCCTGCGCGCCATGGCCTCGGCGTACAGCGCGTACCATGGCGCTGCCAACGGCTCCCAATTCACCGTCACCGCCCTGGGACGCTGGTCCGTCCTGAACAAGCCGCTTCCCGGTGCGCCTCGTCCCCTGCTGGCCTCTGCAGGCCCCCAGCTAACGCTCCTGCAGCCGTGGACAAGATCAAGGCGCTGCACGTCTACGACTTTGACAACACCTGTAGGGTCCCTCCCCGCCTGGAAATGCCGTTCGAGGCACCGCTGACGGCAGAAAACAGTGTTCAAGACGCCTCTCCCCAACCCTGCGCTCTGGAGCGGACCGACGATAGGCATGCTGGCCAACCAGGACATATTTCTCAACGGCGGCTGGTGGCACGACAACCGCATCCTCGCGGCGACCGGCGAGGGCCTGCTCAAGGAAGAGCCGCGTGCTTGGGATGGGTGGTGGAACGACAAGGTCGTCGAGCTCGTCAAGCTCACCATCAAGCAGCCAGACGCCCTCTGCGTGCTGCTGACCGGTCGCTCCGAGAAGGGCTTCTCCGATCTGATCAAGCGCATGGCGGCCAGCAAGGGCCTGGACTTCGACCTCGTCGGCCTCAAGCCCGAGGTCAGCCCGACGAACCAGAAGTTCCACAGTACCATGCACTTCAAGCAGCTCTTCCTCAATGCCCTGATGGAGACGTACAGAGGTGCTACCGAGATCAAAGTGTACGAAGACCGGCCAAAGCACACAAAGGGCTTCCGCGAATTCTTCGCCGAGTACAACCGGCGCCAGGGACTGGCGCCCACACGGGGACCCCTGGTTGCCGAGGTGGTTCAGATCGCCGACACCTCGACGTACTTGGACCCCATCGTCGAGGTGGCCGAGGTTCAGCACATGATCAATCAGCACAACACAAGTCTAGCGGTCCTGCCGTCGGACTCGCGGCAAGCGAGGTTCCAGATCAAGAAGACCGTCTTCTTCACCAGCTACGTCATCAACGCCGATGACAGCAGCAAGCTTAAGAAACTCGCCCAGATTCCGACAGACATCTCGGCGCACGAGCTGAAGTACCACGCAAACAACATCCTCATCTGCCCTCGGCCGTGTCCCGCGAGCATACTCGAAAAGGTGGGCGGCATGGGCAGCAAGGTCCTCTGGGAGGTCACCGGAACAGCCTGTCTCGACAACAGCATCTGGGCGGCTCGCGTGCGCCCCGTGCCGTCCACGACCGTCTACCACACAGACAACCCCGTGCCCCTCGTGGTGCTCGCCCTTAGGAAGGGCGCCAGACCTGTCGACGCTGGCAAGATCACCAGCTGGGTGCCGCTGCCCGCAAGCCAGTCCTTCGTGTTCGAGGCTACCGTGCGTGAGAAGATGATACTCAGGGTTGAGAGCGAAGACCCCAAGGAGGATGCCTACGAAAGCTTGTTTGCCAACAAGGCTTCCAAGCGAAAGCATACGGGCGACGATGACTGGGGTCACCGTCATACTCACGGCCGCTACGGCGGCCGCAACGAGTCGAGAGGTTACCATTCCGGTAGAGGAGGTGGCGGTCGAGGGAAGGGCAACCCCCGCGGCGGTCGCAACGCCAGAGGAACCGGCCGAGGTGCCCGTGGTCGCGGCGGCGGCGGCGGCCACCACTACCGCTCCCTCGACGATGTCGATCCCAAAGGCCAGCAAGGCGGCTTCGGGGTGCAGGTCAACTACGACGACGCCTACCCACCGCTGAGCCAGGCTCAGCCCGCTCCCACCGGCCCAAAGGCGTCTCACGGCCGAGGCGCATCCCAGCAGGGCAGAAGCGGCGGGCGGCCGAACAACCGGCCCATGGGTGGCGCTCAGAGCATCATCGGCGCGGATCTGCAAAACTTCTATTAGGCATAGTGGTTGGTGCGATTTTAGGCAGCGATAGCCAGGCGGCGCGGAGTTTCGGCGTCAGCGAGGACCATTTGGGAGAGAGTTTGTCATGCTCACATGCTTGGCGGGAGTGTGTCCCGGCCTCTCACGTTTTTCCACGAGGACAAGCTGCATTGTATACTTATACGTTACTTGTGCGCGCTGCGACGGCGCGGACGATTTGATGGAATCTTGCGGTACGCAGGTCATTGGTCAGGCAGGCTTCTGATTCAGGACGGGGGGGAGTAATTTGGCCAGGTAGTATACGACGGACATGCATCAGCGACGGAGGCCGCCCGGATGGGCAGCCCTACTTGCACACATCAAGATAACACGACTATTCGGGCACGACATGTGCTTTGTAGATGTTCTTGTGATAGGTATTTTCCAGCCCATTCATCTAGGTCTATTATTCTTCATCACTGTCGTCCTCGTCGTCGTCCTCATCCTCCTCCTCGGCATTCTCGAGCCACTCGACGAGCACCCTCGCCTTCTCCTTCAGGGCAGCCATGCTCTCGCCCTCGCCGGCCCTCTCGTCTTCCCACCACCCGAGGATGCCGTCCTCCTCGAGGATGTCCAGCGCGTACAGCTGCTGCAGCATGGCAGCGAGCAGCGTGCCGACCTTGCCCTGCTCGGGGCCCTTGGTGTGCTGCAGGGCTTTCTGGAGCGCGAGGATGAACTCGATCTGCTCGGGCTCCCCGCCGCCCACGCCGACCTCGTCGATGAACTTGGTGGCGCCCTTCCGGGCGGTGAGCGCCCGCTCGGCCGCCTTGCTGGGCTCGAGCGAGCCGTGCTCGGGGGTGAGCAGTTCGGCGGCGCGACGGGAGAACGCCGTGGCGACGGCCTTTCGCATCATGGCGTCGGAGGCGTCGTTGGCGAGGCGCAGGCCCATGAACTCCAGCTTGGCTGAGTCGAACTCGCCTGAATCGGCCCGCAGCGCGTCGAGAAGCCCGTGGACGGCGTCGGCGTGGAAGGACAGCTTGCCAGCCGAGTCGTCCGACGCAAAAGAAGAGAGGCGGGAGCGCGAAGACCCGCCGGCGTCGGCAGACAAGAACCTGGCGTCGTCCTCGTCGTCGGACAACGCTTCGGACGCAAGTGTGGAGATGGAGGAGGTGGAGAGGTTGAGGTCTGCGAGGGAATACAGGAGCGATTTTTGGAGGCGTGCGGGATCTTCGTCGTCAATCTCGTCGTCCTCGGGATCGTGAAAAGGAGCAGCGTTGGTATCAGGGCCGAGCAGACCTGTGTCCTTTGTCACCGGATTTCCGGTGGCAGAGACTGTGGACAGCACGACACTCCTCTCCAGCGAGATGTCGGCGCTGATTTGAACTCCGGAAGCAATGAGAGATCCTGCCGGGATTGAGCAGTTCTTCCCGATGACTGCCGACTCGGCCACGATCGAGGACGATATCCTGGCTCCGTCCTCGATCACGGTGTTGTCCCAGACATAGGAGTCCTCCACCACAACATTCGCCCCGATCTTGCAATCCTTGCCGACGACACTATTGGATATCCTGCTCGACGACCCGATCGTGGTACCTCGTCCGATGATCGACTTGGTCAAGCGAGCGTCGGGCGTGTGCGAAACACTCGTCTCCATGACGAGGCCGTTGGCGTGTCGCTGGTACGACTGCTTGGGGACAACGTTGTTTTCCGGTATGAAGGGGAAGGTCCACCGGTCGAGGACGTCGCGGCTCATCGCGTCGTACATCTGGAGGTTGCTGGCCCGGGCAGCGTATCCGTCCTCCAGGATCTCGGCGTAGATCATCTTGCCGTTGAGTTCCCAGTCCTTCAGGACGCCGTGCAGGAAGTTCCTCCTCGGCAGCTCATAGTCAAAGCTTTCTGACCACAGAGCGAGGACCTCGGGCGTGCAGATATCCACCTGCGCGTCTATGAGGTCCGACCGCACCTCGAACTCGGTCGAGAGCTCATCCGGGATGGCAGGGTCGAGGGTGAGATAGTGATCGCTCTGCAAGGGGTTCATCTCATCGTAATGCAAGAGGCGCTGGGTCTTGGTATCGACAACGAATATGGGCGTGATGCCGTTCGTCTTCGTCCGATGCTCGTCCCTGCCTCCGCTCCGCAGGACCGTCGTCATGATGTTTGCCGCGCTCGTCTCCCTGCGCTTGCGATGCGCCGCCAGCGCGCCGTCGAGCATGAAGTTGGACACGAGGTCGCCGTGCACCAGGAGGAAGTCGCCGTCCACGAGGGATCTCTTGTCCATGTCTCTTAGGACATCGCCAGCCGACCGCGCATCGGCTACTCGAACGAACTGCAAGACCGAGAAGGGGCACGTCCGTGACGACGTCGACCACCTCGAGCGGCTGATGTAATCTTCAACCTGCTCCGTGTGCGCACCGCAGTAGATGTACACCTCGTTCACCCCATTCATCGCCAGGAATTCCAGGGTATATTCGATGAGGGGCGTGTTCGCGAGAGGTAGCAGACACTAAAGGGCTAGTTGTGAGCGAGCTGGCGCATCTCTGCGAGGCAAGACGGGGCAGGGCATGGCGCACTCTTGGCTTCTCGACCGTGAAGGGCCTGAATCTGTCTTGGAACGAGTCGGCGAGAACCTGTTGCGCAGTGAGCTTGGTGACCCTCGTCGTCCAACAACCCCGCCCTGGCACGTACAACGGCCTGGAGAACATCTTCCGTCTTGCTCTCGGCGCCCGGCTTGGCCGGCTTTTTGCCCTTGCCCGAGCTGCTGTTCTTTCCCTTGTGCGACATGGCGTCCGGGGCAGAAGGGGAAGAGGGTTGCGTGGCGATTGATGCGAGGGGCCGAGGTGGACGAGAGAGCGGGAAGAGGTTGGACCCTAGCAAAGTTCAAGGTGAGGTGACTCAATATCCAGGCTAGCCCGGGAAAAAAAGCCCACCGCGGTGAGCCGCCGTCCGAGGTGAACGGCGGGGTGGCTACCTTACCCTATACCCTTGGTTTGCTCTGCTCTTCTGCGACCCCAACACGGCGCTGCAGCTCCTACACAAACGAGTACAAAGTACTCCGTACTGCTGATCGGCGAGAGCTAGATGCGTTCTCGAAGCCGGAACGTGCTTCCCGGTCCAAGACTTCGGGGCCTTTGCTCTGCGTGTTCGGGCGGCAGATCCCGTCGTGCCGATGCAGAGCTGTTGTCGCAGAAGCGACCCAAAGGTTGGGAACTTTCGCAGGAAGGCCTACGTAGTATTCGTTGCCCTACGCACCCTGTCTCAACACGGCCCGCTTCTTCCGTGAACCACGGAATGCAATCGACCCCAAAGTTCGGCTTACTGTGAGCAGCCCTTCCTGCATACGACGTACGCATGTCTGCGGCTTACTGCACGACGCATGGTCTCCAGCCGAGCTGTCCACCCAAGCCGAAAGGGCACGCAAATTGGAGATCGCCCAGGGACGTGATCCCGGACAGGGGAGATCCAACATTCAGTCTCGCGATGGAATCCTTTCATGCAGGTTGCGCGGAAGGGCTGTCGCATGAGGGTTCGTCGACGCTCTGCTAGGATTCTGGCTTCCAAACAAGGGTCTGGCCAGGACGGGTCGTGGAATCCTCGAAGGGTCGCCCGTCGCTCTGCTGATTGGCCCGAGTGCGGCCAGCACGTTTTCCCCCGTGAACCGAACTGCCAAAGCTGCAAGTCTCCGCTCAGGGGGACGCACAGTGCAGACGCTCACGGTGCGGGGGAACTGCGTGCTCCTCGTGCGTGCGTCATGCTTTGATAATGACTCGACGACGACGGCTGCGCACATTGCGCAGCACGCAGCAGGCTGCCTGGCATGGCATGGGAGTCGACTTGTGATCTGCATGTCTGCCATGATCGTCAGTCCCTCCTTCATTTCGAGCCTGCACGAATCCACTCGCCGTACCAGAACGCAGTGGGACTCGCTGCTTGGGGCAGGCAACTAAGACACTGCCTCTCACGCCTTCGCTCCGACGTCTGGAAAAGGGGATACGGGCCGGATACCTAATACGAGGATTCTCGCTGCGACCCTGCACGGGTATCAACGTTACAGGGCCGCAGCATCGGCCAGGAGGCTTGGCTCAAAAGGCTTGGCCTCGCTAGCACGAGCGCGTGGTCGCCGTGGCTTGGAAACCTGCCTCCGAGCGATCTGTTTGCGGTTAGATCCGTCTCTATTTGCGATCCAGCTGCTGAGTTGGAGTGATCTGCATTCCTCGGAAAATAGCATCGTGTCTCATCTATCTCGACCGCACGGCCTCCGCGTTCTCTGTCAGACGCGAGACTCGAGGCATGCGCACCCGAACTGAACTTCGGTGTATATCACTGCGAGTGCAGAAGCGTGTTTCGACCGTCGAAGCTGTGGGGTATCCTGCGGCCACCCGCGTCGCCCCGGCTGCAGCTGGTCTCCAGCCTCGCCAAGGATGCACCCGGCAGTTGGCCCGACCTGATGAGATTCAATCCGAAAAGATTCAGCTTGATAGGCGAGCAGATGCAGAGCCTTGGCTCGCGTGCAAGACCACGCGCTTCGGGCCCACCATTCTGGGACTCAACCGCGCAGACATGGCTGACGAGCCGCAGGCCTCGAGGCAAGCCCGTCGTCCGGGGGGCGGAATGTGGCAGAGGCTACGTACTGCCGTCGGGCAGTTTAGAAGTGTGGCTTTGGAACCTTGGAAGGGTCATTTTTTTCTCTCTCTGCCACCTCCGAAGGCACACGATTCCTTCTGAATCGGCCATTGCCTGGGGAATCGGCCATTGCCTGCTGAATCGGCCAATGCCTCGAGGCCAGCAGCTGAGACCTGGGAAACGGACGCCATCAGCCCACGGCCGAGTCCGTGTGCAACAATACGGACTGCTCGGGGACGCAATTGCATCAAAAAACAACGATCCGGGTCTGGGCCTGCTGGGCACGTCGGAAGAAGCACGCAAATTGAGCCGTCAACACGCCGGTGGAGGAGAGTGCCGACGCCATGGCAGGCCTGAGCGAGCCGGCTGTCATTAGGTAGACGACCAGGCGACGGGGGCAGGGGCTTCGGCTGCGCGAGGAGACATTGACGGTGGGCGTAGGACGACCTGCGCTAGGGTGGCGCAAAGCTGAGGGACGGATGCCACTGGTAGGCGGCCTTTCTCGATGCCATGATGCCGGCCCCGGTGGAAGAGTCGAAGCGAAGCCCGGACGGGGGACGGGAGACGGGAGACGGGAGGTGGGAGGGACTGCGCGCGACAAGGAACGGGAACGAGAGAGCAGAGCGTCAGAGAGCGTGAGAAAGCGGGCTGGCGGTGCTGGGTCCAATGGCAGACGAGACGGCGCATCGTGGATGCGGCAGGGCATGGGTGCCTCGGTGCTTCTTGGGGGTTGCCCCACCGTGCGTAGCGGCTTGCGCCACACGGTCCGGGATGGTTGCTGAATGCAGCAAGTACGGAGAGCAGAGGCCCGTAGGCCCGGGCGGAGGTGAGACGGCCCAGATTGGCTCGTTCGCCGCAGCCGCACCTGCGGCAGGGCGGATGACCTGGCCGCCAGCGAGCGGGTTCGTACCAGCTGGGAGGAGGTACCCGTACCGACCAGGTGTCGAGGCGACGAGCGAGGTACCCCGCCCGCGCGGGCGGCGCTGGTACGGGTACCAAGTACGAGTACGAGCACTTCGAGCAAGGGTACCACACGCTGTGCGCGACAGCACGCACCGCACCGCACCGCTGCAAAACCCATCCCCAATGCCCGCGACCACGTAGCCGTGGCTCGCCGCCCCTGCTGCCCCTGTGACGGCCTCTGCTCGCCTGCTCGCCTGCTCGACCCGACGCGAGCGACGCTGGGAGCCCACGGAGCCCGCCGTCAGCCCCGGACGCTCTGCCGTCGTGCCGCGTTCCTCCCCTGCCAGCGCCGGTACAGTACGAGTACATCTGCTTAGCCCGGCCCACCAGGCCTATCCACCCACCTAACTGCCTTGGGCCTTGCAACCATCCATCCGCCTGGTCCATCCAACCCAAAACTCGCACGCCGGACGGCCTCGTCGAAACCTCCTCGCCAACCTCCGTCCAATTGCGCTGCCATTCGCATCGTCGATCCGGCGCCGCCATTGCTCACCAGTCGAGCGCTCCGCGACGACAGCCTGCTGCGGGCAATCTGCTCCCCGCGCCGACCTTGCCGACTCGTACCTTTCACCTGTCCCCCGGCGAGGACGGCAACGTCACATTTGTCTGCGTCTCCCGCGACCCGTTGACGGCGGCCGTCCCCCTGCCGGCTCCGTCGTCACCACCCGTCGGGCCGTTTGCTGCGGATCGCATTGAATACCTCGGGGCCGTTGCGACACAGTCCGTGCGGGCTCTGCCCGCGGTTGGCTCAAGCAGGCCTCGGACCGCTGCATAGTCTTACACTCGGCCTCTCCTTGGCAACCGGCGTCGCCTCGCACGTCAAAACGAAATGTCGGGGACCGAGATGACTACCGCCTCAGGCGGCGGCAATAACGCCAGCGAATTTGTAAGTCTTCAAAGCGTCAACCGTGTTTTGCTTGCAGGAGCCGTGCGCTGACGCCGTCTAGGTTCGCAAACTCTTTCGGTGAGACCCTCGTGTAGATGCCTGCCGCAAAACCCAAGCCACTGACCCGGCTTTAGCATGCTCGAAGACCCTTCGCATCAGGACGTTGCCAGATGGGGAAAAGATGGCGACTCTTTCGTTGTGGTAGAGGTGTGTTGAGTCGACTGCCGACTTCATCGACCTGGCAGAACTAATGTGCTTCAGGGCGAGAAATTCACCAGGTCCATCTTGCCGAAACACTTCAAGCATAGTAACATGTCCAGCTTTATTCGGCAACTCAACAAGTACGACTTTCACAAGGTGAAGCCCTCGAGCGACGCCGAGTCGTCCAACCCCAATGGAAATGTAAGAGCTACGATACGCCGACATGGCAGGGCTGCGGCTAACGAGCGCAACGAAAGATCCTCGAGTTCAAGCATCCGTACTTCCGAGCTGACAGCAAGGACGGCCTCGACAACATTCGCCGCAAGGCCCCCGCTCCGAGGAAGCCTCCGGCCGCCGAGGACTTCACCACCAGCCAGCACGTCAGCGTCATCTCCGAGCAGCTGACTGCCACCCAGCAGCAGGTGCAGCAGCTCCAAGAGCTGTACACGGACGTGTCGCAGACCAACAGGCTCCTGGTGAACGAGGTCCTGACCTTGCAGAAGATGCTCAATGCGCAGAAGCAGTCGCAGTACGAGATGCTCAACTACCTGGCCCCGTACAACGACGCTCGGAACCGGGGCCTCATCAACTCGAACGGCACGGGCGACGTCGACGACTCGGTCCCGGAGCTGCGCCGGGCGCGGGAGCTCCTCTCGAGCGTGGCGCCTGATTCCGTGGCCGACCGCGAGCTGGAGCGCCTCCATGGCATGTACGGCTCCCCGGCCGACTCGGCCGCCCAGTTCACGCCCGTCTCGATGCCCATGATGCACGATCCCATGAACGACCTCAGCCGGTATCCCGTGTACCCGGTCGGGCAGACGGTGGGCATCGACCCGTTCCACTCGGACCACATCCACAAGATACCGTACGCCATGCCGAACGAGGGTGCCTCCATGAGCGTCTCGGAACCGTCGGGCTCGGTACCCGCGCAAGCGCCCGCGACCACGGCACCCGCAACGTCGACGCCCATGGAGAGCTCGACTTCCTTGTGGGGCCCCAGAAAGCCGCACGTCTTCCTGGTCGAGGACGATCCTACCTGCGCCAAGATTGGCATCAAGTTTTTGAAATCCATGGGCTGCGAAGTCGAGCACGCGGTAAGTCACGGGAGATGGTTCGATGGATTCAAGTTGGAGCGTAAACCTGACGTCGTGTGCAGCAAAATGGCGCCGAGGCCTACAACAGAGTTAGCACTGTCGGTCGAGACCACTTCGACATGATGTTCATGGACATCATCATGCCTAGGCTCGACGGCGTCTCGGCCACCATGTACATCCGCCAGCACTGCCCATCAACTCCCATCATCGCCATGACGTCCAACATACGACCCGACGAAGTCAATGGCTATTTCGAACACGGTACGTCGGGCCTCGGCCTATCGGGGCGTTCGCAGTTTCGGTTGCTGACAGATACTCAGGGATGAACGGAGTGCTGGCGAAGCCTTTCACCAAAGAAGGGATGCTGAAGTCGATCAAGACGCACATGGCGCACCTGCTGAAGAACCCACCTGCTCACGCCGAGGGCGAGAATGCAGGGTACATGATGAGCAACATCTCGTTCATGAACAACAGCATCAAGTTCGAGACGTCGACCCCGCCGCCCGCCGCGTCCGGCTCCGGCTGGTCCCCGGGGCACATGGCACAGAACAGCGCAGACCAGTGTTACGGCTTCATGAACGGGAACAACCAGTACGGTATGGGCCGGCCCGGCTATGGTTCGGCGATGGACTCGGGCTCGCGCGTGTCGGACCACGAAAGCCCGCCGGAGAAGCGACAGCGGATGAACACGCAGCAGGGAAACTATGGTTGAGGGCTGCAGGACTTTCGGTGAGCATGCGAAATCGGGCGTCGTCTCTGGTCGACGGCTCGTCGGCGTTGGCAGCCGGGACAGGGACGGAGTCGACGGTGCCGCGGGGGCGGTCAACAGACCTGGGCGGCATCAGGGATCTGTCCTGCCATTCGGGTCGACGTGAATAGTTTGGGGGAAGCGGCGGCTAGCAGTTGATTGGGCTTCGAAAAGGCGACAGATTCGCCAGCACTGAGGCTGCGAAGAGCGCGCTACCCCCTCCTGGATATCGGGACTTGGATCGCATTGCGAGACGAACAGCCATGTTGGATAGCAAGGCCATCTATGTAGAGAGCCGAGGCTCGAAAGATGCAGATCTTCGTGTCATGACAGACGCCAAAATTGATAGTAATGGCCAGACTGGCGAGTTACGGAGGTGCACGACGAAGTCGAGAGCGTCGATGCTTAGCGGGCGTGATGCACCGGCAGGCGGCGATGACGCGCAGCCAAGGTCGCACAACGGAAGCCATGAGGGGCGCCGCAAGAATGCAGAAGTGACAGATTGAGAGGAACTGGGGAAGGAGAGAGCCGAGTTATATAAAGACGGCGAGGTGGCGCGCCGGACCCCGGCTCCGGGCTGAGAGTCCATCGCGGTCTCGACCGGATCGCAGGCGGGGGTGCTTCGGAGCTTCGGGCTGCGGAGGAGAGGGGAATGCGCAGGGAGGTGGTAAGCCTGCGACCGGTTCGAGAGAGAGCTGTGGCAGGGACCGGGATCGGCGGGGACCGGGAACCGGACAACGGGATGGCTGCTGCGCAAGAGCGACGCAGCACGGTCTCGCGGTGATGATGCGGATTGCGCGGGCGATGACCGGGACGGCTCCGAGAAGGGGCGGCAGCGAGTTGGGCTGCGATGGACTGGGCGGACTTCATGGCAAGCCAGTTGGGCGCTGCCGTGTCACCGGGGAGGCACAGCGGCATGGGTCGAGACCGAAGCTTTGAGGAGAACAAGGACACAGCCACGGATGGGAGCCTTTGTCACATGGTTGGTGCGACTTACACGGGTCGAGATGGGACGCGCAGGACGGGATGGCATGGGATGGCATGGGATGGCATGGGATGGCATGGGACGGTCAGCGGGGGCCAAGGACAAAAAACGGCCCCCCCGGCAGAAACACAATGCGAACGGAACCGTGACAGCGAATGGCGTGGAGCAGAGGAAGTGCCGGGACAGGGATCCAGATCAAGTCTCTGGATGTTGGTCCACGGCGGAGTGAAGGGATGCGGTTGTGCAAGTGAGGCACAGCCAGGCCAGGGTACTCTTGGCGCTGCCAGCGGCGAGCGAAGACCGGACGGGTTAATAAGACAGCGACCACCCTTGGGGCCACGGCGGGTACTGATGCCGAGGGCGACGTGTGGTTCAGCAATCGAGAGAGATCGAGGCCTTGGCCGCTGTCTCGAAGATCAAGGTGCCTGATTCGGGTACCTGACTCGGCCAGCCGAGAGACAACGGAAGGCAGAGACACAGTCGCAGCCGAGACCCTGTTTGCAACTGCGGAGCGAGGCAAGAGATAATGAATTTAAATGAATCCCTCGCTGCTGCATACCTCAAACGCGTGTTGCACCTGCAGAGTCCTCTTTGCGTCCTCGCATGTACTCGAAGGGCGTCCCTGGCAGTGGCGGCTGCGCCTGTGCCTGGTGGCGGGCAAGCGGTTGACAAGAAAAGCGGGACCGCAGAATGCTCCTCGGGCGCGCAAATGCAATAGTGCCCTAACGCGAACGTTTTGAGATCTTTTTCTCATAATCACGAATATTTATCTATGTAGGCATTTTTGAGCAAAAACGGCACATTTATTGACGATAAAATGGCGGCTCTGTTAATTGTTAAAAGTGCAGCCTTTACAAGAGGAGGAATGTCAATGTTGGTGTTATTGTGAACCGCTTGGTGGGGTCGCAGTGACGGAAGCCAGAGGTGGCCGCCCGTAAATTCGCTTTACGCGACCCTCCCAGACGCGTCTCGCCGGCGCGTTACACCTCCCACGCACCACCACCCACCACCAGCACCACCACCGCCGCCGCCCATCCCAGAGCCCTGCGCACCTCAACGGCGACGACAAACGCACGATTGCGAGACCGGGACAGAGCCGTCGGGACCTCCGCAGACAGCCATGCCGCATTCAGTCCCGGCTGAGCCCGGAGCCTCCCCCGGCGCCGTTAAGGACGAGCCGATGGAGGACGAGGGCGGCGTCCCCAGCAACGTCGGCCCCGCGGCGCATGCCGACCAGGATGTCGACATGGACCGTGATGCCGATGCTGCGCCCGAGGCGGCCAAGGACCAGGTGAAACTGGAGGAGCTGTTCGAGGATGAGGACTCCGACGATGAGTTTCCCAGCTCGGCGCCTGTCAAGAACGAAGCGCCGAGCTCGCCAGCCAGGTCGGCGTCACCAACGTATGTGATGATCCCTTGCCTCTCCCTCTGAAGGGAGCACTCTGCTGACGGAAACGCACGTGCAGCGGAATCACATCGCTCAAGGCTTCGGACCCCGAGGTCATGCGCAGCTTCTACCAGCGCCTCTTCCCCTGGCGGCAGCTGTTCCAGTGGTTGAACCACAGCCCCATGCCCACAAACGACTTTGGCAACCGAGAGTTCGCATTCACCCTCCAGAACGACGCCTACCTGCGATACCAATCCTTCCCCACGGCAGACCTGTAAGCAAAACGAGCTGCGCCCTGCCATGCCCACACCTTCGTCGGCGTGCTAACACGGCCGCCGCAGCCTCCGCAAGGACGTCCTCCGCCTCAACCCCTCGCGCTTCGAGATCGGCCCCGTCTACACGATGAACCCCCGCGACCGCAAGACGCTGGGCAACTCGTCCGCCTTCAAGCCCCTCTCCAAGGAGCTCTGCTTCGATATCGATCTGACGGACTACGACGACGTCCGCACGTGCTGCGACAAGGCCAACATCTGCAGCAAATGCTGGGCCTTCATGACCATGGCCATCAAGGTCGTCGACGCGGCGCTGCGCGAGGACTTTGGCTTCAGGCACATCATGTGGGTGTACTCCGGGCGGCGAGGCGCCCACGCGTGGGTGTGCGACAAGAAGGTCCGCAGCATGGACGACCAGAAGCGGAGGGCCATCGCCGGCTACCTCGAGGTCGTCAAGGGCGGCGCTCAGAGCGGCAAGAAGGTCAACGTGCGGCGGCCGCTGCACCCCCATCTGGCGTGAGTCGTCCCCGGGAACTGCCATCGAGTGCTGAAATGAACTGACGTGACCGCCGCAGCCGGAGCCTCGACATCCTCAAGACTCACTTCCAGGAGGACGTGCTCGAGGCGCAAGACCCCTGGGCGTCGGGCGAGCAGGCCGAGAGGCTCCTCCAGCTCCTGCCGGACCGGACCCTCAACGACTCGCTGCGGCGCAAGTGGGACGCGGCGCCCGGCCGGCCGTCGACGTCCAAGTGGGCCGACATCGACGCCGTGGCCAAGACGGGCGCCAGCAAGAACCTCGACGCCAAGGCCCTGCTCGAGGCCAAGCAGGACGTCGTGCTCGAGTACACGTACCCGCGGCTCGACATCGAGGTCAGCAAGAAGCTCAACCACCTGCTCAAGAGCCCCTTCGTCGTGCACCCGGGCACGGGCCGCGTCTGCGTGCCCATCGACACGCGGAGGCTCGACGAGTTCGACCCGCTGGGCGTGCCCACCGTGCAGCAGCTGCTCGTCGAGATCGACTCGTGGAGGGACGACGGCAGCGGCAGCGGCAGCGGCAGCGACGAGCGCGGCGAGGGCGAGGGCAAGGACAAGGGCGTGGCCGACTGGGAGAAGACGAGCCTCAAGCCCTACGTCGAGCAGTTCAGGGCCTTTGTGGCGGGCGTCATGAGGGACGAGAGGGACGGGCGGGTCAAGCGTGAGCGGGACGAGGAGTCGTTGGATTTCTGAGGGACGGGGGGACATGTCTTGTACAAACAAAGGCTCATGCATGATGCTGTAAATGAATTTTGGCTGGAACGGGACATATATCTGGCGCATTCTTCTCGATGCAAGATGGTTTCATTGCGGCTCTGCCACTTCCTCGCTTTGATCCGCCTCCGCCTCCGCCTCATCCTCCTTCACTGATGCGTCCTCAGTCTCGTGCTCAGCACCATCGTCACCCTCCGTCTTGGCCCCATTCCCCCCTTCCTCATCCTCCTCTTCGTCACCCCCCTCCTCACCCTTGAGCTTGCCGCCCTTGCGCTTCGGGATGACGGCCATGAAGGCCTTGCCCCAGTCCTCGTACTCGAGCCACCGGAGCATGATCTCGACGACGTGGTTCGTGGCCAGCACCTGGCGGCTCTGCATCACCATGAACTGGCCGATGGGCAGGCGCGCGGTGCGGATGCCGAGCTCGCGGGCGCGGCGGTAGCACAGTCCCTTCTCGCGGTTCTTGTCGACGAGCCCGCCGATGACGTAGCTCGTGTGCGGCTCGAGGCGCTGCAGCGTGTACGGCGACTCGGACGTCAGGTAGACGACGTCGGCGTGCGCCGCGTCGGGCTCCGGCGCCGGCTCGTCGGGCAGCGGGAACGGCTCGCGCTCGTCGCGCTCCCACGCCGCCAGCCCGGGCTCGTCGAGGCCGCGCTGCAGCGGCGCGATCATCTCCCCGGCGGCGGGCTCGCGCATGCGCTGCCGCGCCCGGTCGGCGGCGGCCAGGAAGCCGCCGGCCTCGAAGCCGACGCCCTTCCAGTGGGCGTGCGTGCCGCCGAGCGTCGTGGCGAAGCGCTCCTCGAGCCGGCCGCGCCAGCCGGCCATCCACAGGTGCGCCTTGTACCGCGCGTTGCGGTTGTCCGAGTAGCAGCGCGTGACCTGGCTCGAGAGCGAGACGCGCTCCTTGTCCGTCATGTAGCGCTCGAAGTCGCAGTCGATGATGAGCGAGACGGGGACGAGCGTCGCGGGCACCTTCTTGGGGACCAGCGTCGCCGGGTCGGCGCCCTGCGCGATCAGGGCCTTGCGCTCCTCTCGCAGCCGCTCCTTGTGCGCGTGCCGCTTCTCCTTGCGGCGCTTGCGGCGGTCGTCCTTGCTGTCCTCCCACTCTTGCGCCTTGCGGAGCCGCTTCAGCGCGTTCTTGGACATCGGGGGAGCAGCGGCCGGTGCTGCGGGCTCCGTTGCCGACGCGGAGGCGACGTCTGCGGCTGCGGGCTCATCTGCCGGCGTTGACTTTGCGGCCTGGGCGTCTGCAACCTCATTCTCGTGAGATGCTGGCTGAGGCTGCGTCGCCCCGACCTCGAGGCCGGGCGTTTCTGCGGAGCTCATGGTGTGAGGCTCCGTTGAGGAATTGACTGCTTCCTTGCGCGGTGACCGATGCGATAGAACCGCCGACGGCACAGTTCAGAGACGAAGGAGGTTCTCAGCGCAGTTGGCGTCGTCGTCCCTGAGTTCAATGGACACGAGCGGACCGCATGTACAACGTATGTAGTCGGAGGGAGACGCCAGTGAGACCAGCCGAACGTGATGTACGTGCGTCGCGGTCGTGCTCTATGTTGGTGGCAGGTCTAGATTTGCCGCTGGAGCCGTGAAGTGTATGGCGAATACATGTATCTACTCGCCTCGTGAGAGATGTGCCTGGCTTGTGAGCCTTCGTCGGCGTCTTTTTGAAGCAAAACCTCACAAGCGCAAGGCAGTCAGTTCAGCTCTCAGAGCTTCATCCAAAAATTGTTAACGGACCGCACCTAATAGTGGGGGAGGCCCAAGCAGCTGGGGCCCAGAAGGCTCGGCACCCGCCAGAATGCGGCCCGCCAATCCGCGCTGCTCAATTGACCATCAGTCACGTGATCCTTAGCTCAGCAGTTCCTCCACCACTCCACGTCCTGTTGGTTTGACGGACGACCACGAAGGCCCTCAAGGCAAAACAGCTCCCGCAACAAGAGTCAACCGCGACGACGCCATGGATCGCCAAGTGAGCGTCAGCCCCAAGGCTCTCTTGGAGGAGTCGGACAAGCCCTACGTGCCCCACGATGTCCTCGACGAGACGGCCAAGACGGCCCTCGTCGGCCTCGGCAGCGGCTTCTTCCTCGCCGCAATCAAGAACGCCCTGTCGAAGCGCAACGTCGGCGCCATGAGCGTCTTCACGCGCGGCGCCCCCGTCATCGGCATCTGCGGTATGCACACTGCGCGCGCGGCGCCAATTGGCGCGTGGAAGGGGGGAGAGCAGCGTCCGCTAACAGACTCGCAGCCGCCGGCCCCGGTGCCTACGCCTTCTTCTCCCGGACGATGATGAACCTGCGCGAGAAGGAAGACGCCTGGGCCGCCGCCTTCGGTGGCTTCATGTGCGGTGGCGTCCTCGGCCTGCCTTGTACGTTTTGACCCTCGCCGCGGTAGATGCCGTCCGGCGGTTTCTGTTCGCTGACCCCTCGCAGCCCGGAGGATGCCCGTCGTCTTCGGCCTCGGCGCCCTCGTCAGCACCATCCAGGGGTCCCTGCACTTCCTCGGCGGACGCATCGACAGCTTCAAGAAGGAGGAGGACGAGTTCGAGCGCAAGGAGAAGCTCCGACGGACGACGCGGGTGCCCGTCGAGCAGACCATCGCCGAGGTTGGCGAGGGGCGAGGTGAGAGCCCATTGAACCGTTTTCACGCGCGAGGTGAACGACGTGCTGACTGCAGATTAGGCATTTGCCCTCCTGGCTACGAGGAGCGGAGGCGAGAGCGGATCAAGGAGAAGTACGGGTTCGAGATCAACCCCGTCAGCGCGACTGTCGAGGGCAGCCAATAAAGAGAGAGACACGGGCGAGCGACCCGATGCACCCGTCGGGACCGATGTATATACCTCTTCCGGGGCGAGAGAAGAGCTGCCACTACTAGAGAAATGGAGTTTGCTTTGTTTGACGCTCACGCGGCATCTTGAACTGTCATCAGCATTGCCGGGGAGCCGCGACCTAGTGTGCCCGATATTTCTCATCTATTTGTGCTTGCAATGCCGAGCTGACTCGATTACCGTATGACCTGACGATCTACGTTGTCGCGGTGAATGGCAGGTTGCGAAGTACCTAGGTAGATGCAGACTTGCATCTGAGAGCATTGCCTTGACTCAATATCAAACAACGGCTAGCGGGTGTCTGTCTTTTCCAGCTACGACGACGACCCATTCCTTCCCGATAACCCACGGATTGCAATCCCAAAACGCCCGCCTTTTATAGAAATTTTACAGCCGTTCCCCAGATCGACCACTGATCGGTGTGCAGCCCCCCTTCGGCATTCACAGGGCCTTGACGGACTGGAAGAAGGGGTTGGCGAGCAGCTTGGAGTCGGCTGCGACCAGCTCCTTCAGCTTGGCCACCTGCTCCTCCTTGGTCATCTCCCCGCCCTTGACCTGGTCCTTCCACTGGATCAGCAGCTGCTTGAGCATGGCGCTGCCCTCCTCGACGTCGTCCTTGTTGTAGCTCAGCGCGAGGTCCTCGTGCTTGCTGGTGAAGTCCTCGAGCTCGTCGGCCTTGCGCTTGGCCATGCGCACCACCTTGTCCGGGAAGCGCACCAGCTCGGCCACGTGGATGCCGAAGCTCTGGTCGCAGATGCCCGGCTCCACCTTGTACAGCAGCGTCACCTCGCGCTTGGCGGCGCCGTCGTCGCCGGTGCCGCTGATGTGCGCCGTCACGTGCAGGTTCGTGACCTGCGGGTGCTGGTCCGCCAGGGCCGTCAGCTCGTGGAAGTGCGTGGCGAACATGGCAAAGCAGCCGATCTCCTTGACTATGTGCTCAGATATGGCCCACGCGAGGCCGAAGCCGTCGTACGTCGAGGTGCCGCGGCCCAGCTCGTCGATGATGATGAGCGACTCGGACGTGGCTGACTTGAGGATGTTGGCCGTCTCGAGCATCTCGGCCATGAACGTCGACACGCCCTTGAGCTGGGAGTCGCTCGCGCCCACGCGGGCGAGGATGGAGTCGAATATGGTCAGCTCGGCCTCGGCGCACGGCACGAAGCTGCCGACTTGCGCCAGGAGGGCAATGACGCCGACCTGGCGGATGTAGGTCGACTTGCCGCCCATGTTGGGCCCCGTGATGATGAGGAACGAGGACTCGTCCCTCGTCAGGTCCACGTCGTTTGTGATGAACTGGACGTCGTCTTGCAGCTCCATGCACGGGTGACGCGCGCCCACCAGCCTCGTCTGCCCCTCGCCCCGGGGATGGATCTTGGGGCGGACGTACGCCTCGGGGGCGTGCACGGCGGTGTGCGCGAGGGAAACGATGACGTCGAGGTGGGCAAGCACGCCGGCCAGCCTCTCGAGCACAGGGCAGTACGAGGAGGCAACGTTGACGACCTCGTTGACGAGGCTGCTCTGCGTGCGGTTGTAGTTCTGCGAGAGCTGATCGTGCTCGCGACGGTAGGCCTGCATCTTCTTGGTCGTGAAGTAGACGCCGTTCTTCTGCGTCGAGCACTCCTGATACTTGGACTTGTTGCGGATGCTGCCCGCCTCCTGCCTGGTCAGGCGCATGCACACGCCGTGGACCTTGTGGCTCGTCTCGAGGAAGATCTTCTTGTCGGCTTCCTGGCCCAGGTCACTGGCCGCCTCCCTGAACTCCTCCCTGATGTCGCGATCCAGCTGGTCGAGTTTTCTGCGGATGACCCTCAGACTTTGGTCGTACTCGGACTTGATGATGTACTCGTGCCGGTCGAGCGCGTCGAGATCGACCGTTTGCTCCACCATGTCCTGCAGCTTGCCCAGGCTGTCGGAGAGGTCCCGCAGCTTGGTGGTGTACGCCTCGTCCAGCGGATCGCGGTACGTCTCATCCATGACCCCCTCAAACGTACCGATGAAGCCGGGTAGCCGTATGACGACCTGATACGCCCGCACGACGTCCTCAAGGTTTGCCTTGCCGCGCTGGAATCGTTTCGACAGGCGGTAGAGGTCCGGCACGGAGCGGAGATGCTCTTCCTGCAGCGTCTGGCGAAGCTCGGTGTCGTTGAAGAAGGCCTCGACGAGCTGCTGCCGCTTCTCTATCTCCTCCCTGCTCATGAGAGGTTGCTTCAGCCACTGCGCCAGCAGCCGGCTGCCGACTGGGGTCTTGCAGTGGTTCAGCACGCCATAGATGCTCATCGTTTTGGAGCCGTCCCGGGGGCCCGGCATTAGGTTCAGAGCCTTGAGGGCGGCGGCGTCCAGCTTCATGAAGTGGGCCAGATCATGCTGATACAGCTGATATTGACCGAAGTGGGAGGGGTCCTGCAGGACGCCGAGATACTTGATGAGGCATGCGGCCGAGCCCATGGCGAGCTTCAATTCCGTCTGCGGGAGCAGGGTTGCCGATTTCTCGTCCTTCAGCAGACGCACCAGGTCCTGTTCAATGTCCCGGGTGCCAAAGTCGCCGGCGGGCCGCTCTGCGATGGCGGCGCCGCAGTTGTCGATGATCTGCCTCAGCTTGGCCAGCTCCGGATCCCTGTCCTTTTCGCCCTTATCGATCTGGACAATGCATTCCCGGACACCAAGCTGGATGATGAGCGATTCGAAGTTGGAATACAGATCGTTGTCGAGAAACTCGCTGACGCCGAGCTCGCGGACGCTGGCGTCGGCGAAGCAGACACCGACGCTCCGGGCCTCGGACGCCCTGGCGGATATCTTGACTGCCATGATCATGGGAGCAGAGTCGATCTGGCCGCCGAGATCGTCCTCCACGTCTTGCAGGTTGCCGGGCGACGCCTGCTTGACGCACTTCCAATTCATGCGACCGTTGGGGCTCTCCCAAATCTCGACGCGCTTGCCGAGCTTGAAGAGCGCCTCTCTGAGGAACTGTCGGAACACGGTGATAGTCATCGTCACCGAGGGGAGACCCGTGTGGTCGTTCCGGCCAAGCTGCCTGACCACGGAGGTGGTCTTGTAGACCTGCAGTCATGTGTTAGCAGTCGCGCTTTAGGATGTGGTGGAGAGGACGTTACCGTCTTGGCAATGAACATGGCATCTTGACCGTGCGACGTGTACCAGTCTCCCCGATCGAAGATGCGTACTGTATCATCACCGACGTCCGGCAGCGCCTTGAAGAAGCGGATGAAGCCGCCCTCATCATCGAGCTGCGCAACAGTCGTTAGCAGGGAGGCGTTGCCGAAAGAGATGGAATCTGGGCAGCGCGGCCTACCTTCAATTCCGGTCTCGAGGCCATGGCGAGCGGCAGCCGTTCTGCGCGGCAGTCGTACCCGAGTTGCACTGGCGTTGGAGGGCGATCTCGAGGCTGCTTACTCCGAGAATGGGTGCAGATGATGCTGGTGTCGCGTGTGGGGGCTGCCGCGCTGGGAGACGCGTTTCTCAATTAAAGTCGAGTGGCTGACGCGAGGAGCTGTGGCACGTGTCCGCACCGCCACATCTCGCTGCCGTGTTTGCGTGTTCCCCAGGCACCAGAAGTCTCATGGCCACGGATCATCACATCGAACCGCGCAGGCAGATGCACTCTGATGTCAATTCACCTACTCGTCCGCACGCTGTCCGCATTGGTGTCAAAATGCAACACTCGAATTTGCACCTTGTGGTTATGTTGTTTCTGTGTGAAGGTGCTTCGGCGCGACACCGCCTCGTCTGAGCTATTCTCATTATCCATCCAGGATCGACGCTCTACAGTTGACGGCAGCTAAACTTCCTTGGAGTGCCTGGGCTGCTGTTACATATTCTTGTTCGGTTCGGGCATCGGCCGTCCGCAAAGTAGCCGAGACCTCGAGAGAGCTGTAGTCGACCATTCTCGTGATGAGCCGCCGCCCCCGCTTCGAGATCGACGACGCAGGTCATTTGCCATTCTCCTATCTCCCCGACGTCCGACTCTTACTCTTGCTTCTGCCCTCTTGACACATACATACACACATGGTCGAACCACAGTTGCATGGTCAGCCTCGCAGGGCCGCAACCGGCGCGCTGTCGATCAGGCCAGAGGGCGCCACCCGGAAGCGCACCCGTCTGTCCATCGCTTGCGCTGCTGCAGTAGAGAGCGTAGCAGCGCAGCCGCCCATCTCGAGCGGGCTGCCGTAACCGTCGTCTCGCCGGGGATCTTTTGGGCGCGGGCAGGGCGGCGCTCGGCGGGCCGGTGTGGGGTCATGCAAGCTTTAAGCATGTATGTAAGCTTTGAACGAGGACGAGGTGAAGGCGGGCTAATCGGCGCGATGGACGGCCGCACGGGAGCCGACACGGGCCAGGGCGTCCGTTCGTCGCGACGACTTGCAACTACTCGTACGAGCACACGGCCCGGCTCCGCCACGATGGGCCGCATCACCGGGCGACGGCCTGCGACTCGACGCCCCGAGGAAGTCGAGGTACCCAACCCAGCGGGCCAGCCAATCTGGGCACCGCGGCGTAATGCGCTGCTCATCGAGGCAAATAGCTGTACCTCCCCGTTTTCCTCGCAGCGAAGCGCCATGGGTCCGTCTTGGCAGCATGGCCGCAGCGTGCCATCAGGGTGCGTACGTTCAGTCAAGACGGGCCATCAAGGTCCGCCTTGTGGATGCTGACTTTTGCCAAGGCCGCATCGCACAGCTCGCTCGCGCCAGAGCGGCCTGGGACCCAGATTATTACTACCAGGCGAAGCGACGTAGCTAGCGGTGCGGGAGGAGCAGTGTCAATAAGACGGGCCATGGCCAGCAGCGGCGGGAGGGTGGAGGGCGATGACCGGCTTTTCTCCGCTGCGATCGCTTATAACGGGCTCGCCTTCTCAATCTCGACCTCGCCCGGGCAAAATATTCGAGACGAGAGAGAACGACGGAAATAAACTTCCCTCCTAGACCAGAAGCGGGCGCCGTCCGGGCTTTACTCTAAGCTGCTAGGGTTTATTTAAGCTTATATATCTCTCTGCAGCCACAGGCAGCCAACACGCGGCACACCGACAGGCTTACCTCTCCGAGCACCCATCAGCACGGCTATCACGGCACCCGGGACCCTCGCCGAACATGTACGCCAGATTGTGCGCGTGCCTGGCCCTGTGCGGCCTCGCCGCAGCGGACCTGCTGCCCCGACAGACGCCCGCGCCGACGACTACAGCAGCCTCCGCGCCCGAAGTCACTGCCATCTCGGGCTGCCATTTCCATGGATCGCAACTGTATGTCTCGCATATGATGACGGGCTTCAGTGGAACGCAAAGACTGACCCAGTGGGACGCAGGTTCTGTCTCGCCGGAGAGACGGAGTACTTGGTGCAGTCGACGCCCACGCAGACCACGGACATTCCGGCGCAGTTCACAGGGTGCCACCACCATGGCTCGGAAATGTACGTGCGAAAGTGTTTCTCCACGACATCCAAGATCCGTGCTAAAGCAACTCCACTTCAGGTTCTGCATTGGCCCGGATGGCGAGGACGTCGAGGTCGACCCCCAGACCGACGACAAAGAGGCCGGTGCCCACGACCACGGCTCCGACCACGGAGCCGGGAGCGACCCTGGGGCCAACAAACATTGCCACTTCCATGCTGGTGTCGAGTAAGACCTTCCAAATCCCGCGTGCATGCCCATCTCGGCACGTCTAACACGCAACTCGGACAGGCATTGCGTAGGTGCCGACGAGAAGGAGGGCTCTACGCCGAAGTGCGACGTCGTCAAGCGCGACTACAACATTGGTCTGCGGGTCGGCCTTCTCTTTGCGATCCTGGCAACCAGCGCCCTCGGTGCGTGACCGCTGCAGTCCCACGTTTGTGTACAGTCACGACTAATCATTCCGGTTCCAGGCGTCTTCGGCCCTATTTTCCTGCAAAAGATCATGCCAAGGAAGCTCAACCTCGTCTTCATCGTTCTGAAGCAGTTCGGTACCGGCATCATTATCTCCACAGCCTTTGTTCATGTAAGTCATTGCCGTTTCATGCCAATACCCGAACAGTGCTTACATCCGAGGCAGCTCTATACGCATGCCTCACTCATGTTTGGCAACAAGTGCATCGGCAATCTGAACTACGAGGGAACGACGTCTGCCATTGTCATCGCCGGGCTCTTCCTCTCATTCATCATCGAATACATCGGCCACCGCATCGTTCTTGCCAAGTATAGGTCCGCGGAGGCGCTCTCCCCTGAGGAGAGGGGTAAAGCCCTGTTGTCCAGTGAGGTCGTCTCCATTCTGGTCATGGAATGTGGCATATTATTCCACTCACTTCGTAAGCCGCATCGCATTCGCCGCGTCTCAATCCTCAACTGACATTTAATGTTCTAGTGATTGGCCTGACGCTCGTGGTTGCTGGCGACTCATTCTTCCTGACCCTTTTCGTTGTCATCGTCTTTCACCAAGTCTTCGAGGGCCTTGCCCTTGGCACGCGAATCGCCACTATCGGCACCCGCGACCACCCCGAACTCGTACAACACAACGGCTACGTGGGAGAAAACGGCCAAGACACCGACAAGTCCACCGATAGCCCCACCGAGGAAATTCATGGCATCACCTCCGGGGGCGCTCCACGGTACGGCCTATCTATGAAGAAGAAGCTCGGCCTCGCGTCCCTGTTTGCGTTTGTCACTCCCATCGGCATGGCTATTGGCATTGGCGTCCTGCACCATTTCAACGGCAACGACAAGTCCACCCTCATCGCAATGGGAACCCTCGACGCCCTCTCTGCCGGCGTCCTCGTCTGGGTCGGAGTCGTCGAGATGTGGGCTGCCGACTGGATGGTCGGCTCCCACGGCCACAAGGCTGAGCTGGCAGAGGCAGACATGCTCACGGTCGCACTCGCTGGCACAGGACTCGTGGCAGGGCTGGCGCTGATGAGTCTGCTGGGCAAGTGGGCTTGAAAGACCATCGGCAGAGAAGTACTGATTTTTCCGGATGCAATTGATACCCGTTCAGCGACTACTCTACAGCCAGCCCGAAATGAGAAACGCAAGGGAGAAAGAGAGGAGATGACACCATAAAAGTTGAAGGGTCTAGCGCGGGACCGATGGCTGGGGGTTCGCAATAGATGCGGCCAGACGCAGTTTTGCATAACGTTTCATGAACAGGATTATTAGCATTGTTACGAGCAGCAATTTTTATACACTAGAGAATGCGCAACCGCAATGGTCTTGCACCTCTTCTTGGTAGCTATGACAGATGTTGTGTTGACTATGTTCCTAGTCGATGTCCCGATGGCAAAAGTAAGCAAAGTTTCGGGCCATCACCATACGCGCCGCCAAAGTCTCGTATACGAACCCTGTTCGATATTTCTTGCTCTTCATGACCTTGACTAGCTTGAAACGCGGAAGCTGGCGCAACGTTGGCATCCCGCCGCACATAATCCAAGCCAGTCTGGCAGCTTGCTTGCAGCACCATGAGGTCGTCACAGCACAGCATGTCGTGGGTTAGGTATTCACCTAGACAGCGTGGCTCCATCGAGTCGTGACCGTCGCCGTAGCTCTGGGTGCTCGGACCGGAGAGTTGGACTCCGATGTCGACGACCTAGGTAGGTCAAGAGATATCGGGCCACGGACAAAGCGTTATTACAATGGGTGTATATCTGACCGACCAGGAGGAGCAGTCCTTTGCCGACATCTCGTAGTTGCCGTGCCGGATTCCCCATGCCGGCCGCGGCCGTGTGGGCGTCGAAAATCCAACTTCGGTTGGCTGCAGAAGCCAGGCATGAATTTATCCCATATCCCTGCAGTCCTTGATCGTGATCCCAGCTCTGCTGGCCCTCGCCCAAGCTCCACGTGCACCCCCACCCTGAGAAATTCGACATCCCTGTCCGTGGAACATGAATGGAAAAGAGCGCGCCGCGCGCGGTGCCATCGTGCGGTGGGACTGGTGAAATCCCGCCCGTGGCCGGCACGGCTTGGTCATTCCTCCGCCAACGCAAGCCCACTCACCCACCCGCTGGATTTCCCCATGATGCACGATGCGATGCGCCATGGCCACGGCAGCCTCAGGCCCTCAATGGTACCGCTCTGCTGGCTCTGCGACACATGGCTTCGTGGCGCGCTGCGAGGAAATGAGATGGAGGCTTGGGCCAAGTGATTCCGGGGCTCGATCCCGCCACCGCGGCGGAGGGCTCCGCGCCCACAGCTAGCGCCTCGCGTGGCTTTGGGCCTGCCCACTCGAGCAAACCCATCGTCCTCCTCTGCGGGCCGTCGCCTGCAGCCCCTGCGTTGGTCTAAGATGCGCCGTTCGCCAATGGTGGCCGTCGAGCCGGGAGCCCCCCGCGACACCAGAGGTCGCCTGGGCCCTCCCGAGGCCAGCCAAATTGGCGTCTGCGGAGGCCAAAGCTGCGAGCACCATCCGTACTCCGTCCAGAACGTGCACGCGATGCAGCGCACAGACGGAGCACACGCCCATCTCCAATTTGTCGTCGCTGGGCCGGGCTGGGCTCGCTGGCGGCTAATGGGGGAACCAGTCCGCTGGACGCTCTCTGCACGTACCTGAATCAGCATCCCGTCCGCCGGCGGCGACCAACCATGCCCATCTCGAAGCCCATGGCGCCGGCGCCAATGCAGGCCGATGCATGCTATCGCCAGGATGGCTGCCAGGCCGCGTATCCCAGAGGCCATTAGCGCTGTGGGATTCACTCGTCGTCGTCGTTTTGGGGGGCCTGCTCACTCGAAACCTGCCTGCCCCTGACTGTTAGTGCCTGGCCAGCAGGGACAGCCTCGATACGACCCCAAGTGGGGGCCCCCAAACCGGATCGTCAGGTACCAACGCTGTCGTTCCCCGCCGCCGGTCTATCAGCCGCGAGCAGCAGCAGTACTCGTAGCGGTTAGCGGTTCGTCCTGGCCACCTCCCCTGTCCGTGCCGCAACCATCAGTTAATCAACTCAACCATCCCAGCCCAGTCCATCCGCTCCTTCTCCTCTTTCGCTTCCTCGTTTCTCTCCTTCAACACCGCTCGCCTGACCACTTGCAGCTGCTTGTCGCTCTTTTTCTCCTTCAGCTGCATCTTCCAGGCGTCGAGACGAAATTCCGGACGACCCCCTCTCTACTGCCGATACTCCCCTTTAATTGCGAGCTACCAGCCCAATCAGGTCCCTCAGGAGCCCGCGGCCGCGAAGCAATCAATCACCCAAGACACCCATTTCCACGAGTCCTCCTACGAAACTCGAATTGCAAACTAGCAAGCTTGCTGAACTCGCCTGCGTGCTTTTCACGAGCGGCTCGCTGCCTTAGCCGGACACCTCCCTCATCCGCGTAGCCACCAGATACCAACCGCAGCCATGGGTCAGAGTCTCATGGACCGCATCCAGGCCAAGCTGGAGCTCTTCCGGCTCGAGCAGCGCTACACGCGGCGCCGAAACCGCCGCTCTACCTTTGTGTCCAACGCCGTCTACGTCGACGGCGAGTACATCTACCAGACGCCCAACAGCACGGGCTCCTCGACGGACTCGAGCGCGTCCCGGGTCGACGCTCTCCACGGCGAGAGGGCCGTCGCCGTTGCCGCCGCCAAGCACACAGCCCAAATGGCTTCCACCGCTGATGAGACGTCGGAGCTGCCGGAGCGGTCGGAGCGCAAGCGGCTGAACCGGTTCAGCTCAATGCCTGGCTTCGGCAGCGCCTTTGGCAAGGAGAGACCGCACGTCGTCGAGCGGCGAACCAGCATGATCAGATGAGAGCCGTCATCACGCATGCATTCTGGACAGGCACGACGAGATATCGGCTCAACACGACGGCCGCTGCATCGGCGCACAAGGCTTGCTCGCCACAAACAAGGCGTGCGGGCTTCGGGTCATGACTTACTCCACTGCGCATAATGGATACGCGCGCTTCGTTCTCTCACGACTGTTATATTTATATGTTGAGCTTTTCATCGTCATCATTTTTTGGGCCTTTCTTGGGCCACACGGCATAGCCTGTGCTGATCTGCTCGGCGCATTGGACGAGCAACGGGTGATTGATTGGAAAATCGGACCAGCGTGCCGGGCTGCGATCCCACACGTACCTCCGGCCAAGGGCGGACCGGCGAAAGCCGCGCTGGGCAATACGAGTACACTTCATCATGTACATAGATGCAATAGACGCTGGCAAGTCGCGCTCGCCCACGACCATTCTCGGTGATCTGCGTGATAGCCGTCCCACGTAATGTGACAGCCGACATGCGAGTCTCTTGTTTCGCCATGCCCAATGGCTCCCCGTCTCAGCCGCGCTTGGCGGCTGCGGGCGCCGTTGGCCTTGCGACACCGAGCGGGGGGCCGCAGTGTCACCTGCGACGTCTGAGACAATGCATGGGAGGCGGGCACGATTCACCCTCGCGCCTGACGCGGGCACGAACCCTCGGGACGGGGGTGGGCCTGATCTGCTCGGATATCTGCATTCGATGGATGCTACCTACCAACCACGTCGTCGTGGCCGTCGGGGCTTGGCATGCATCCGTCGAATGTCAGCTACGGTGCTGCGGTTCTCTCGAATGGTGGTTGACCCGCGCGACATCCTGCCGCGAAGATGCCTGATTTGTCACAATAGTACGAATGGTAAATGATATAAGTCTCTCTCACTTGAGCTATATATTTGGCGCTGCAGCGCGTGAATGCGATCAAGCCGGTGCGCAGTCACCGCATGAAACGACACCCCTGATATCCCGACCAACGCTGCCCTTTTGTTGTCATCGCTACATACGTAAACGCCAAAGTAGGTACTCTCATATGAAACCAAAGCCATAGCCGGCCCATGCCGAATCGATACCACCATAAAGGGGGAAAAAAGAAAAACAAAAAAGAAAAACAGGTAAAGCAATTTCAGTGACCAGAAACGTATATGTAGAGAAGAGTCCCGGTATCCATAGTTTGGGACATATGCTTGTCCGCAAAGACAGGGCCTGCAGTACGCATAATCCTCTTGATCATGATGTTTGCGGTCCTCCCCTCGATTTCGAACCTGGCCGCTTGGGTCTATTAGCGCAATGGCCAGGAGAGCGGGCCAGAGCGAAGCCACGTGAGTGTTAGATCCATTTGCGCACAGAGTCTACAAGGCACAATATTTCGATGGGTCGCTGGAGCCGCGGAAACGTTATGCCATAGCTTGCTACGGAGGTGAACGAGGAAAGTCTGGTCCTAGACCCATGCTTGATAATTGCTTTTTATTGGAATCCCTATAAGTAGGTCGGGCTCGGAAATTGGGCTCGGAAGCCTCGCACGTAAATTTTTCCCCTTCTTTCTTCGTCATAATTGCGCATCTTAGCAATGGCGCCAAATACGGTTATCGTAACAAGGGCTCTCGTGGTCGGGTTCAAAGCTATCGGCATGTCTACGTACGAGGTCTCTTGCTTACTGGGAATATCGATCCGCCAAGTCAACCGCATCTATACCAAGGCTATAAATCGTGGATTTGATCCATCTTGCCGGCCGTTGCGTATTGAAGATAAATATCTTGCAGACGCCCCACGTTCTGACCGGCCGCCGAAGCAAAGAGAGGAAATCAAAGAGCAAATAGTCCAGAAGGTGCGCCGCGATCGATACGCCCGGGAAAAAACATCCGCTGATATTGCCGGCGAGCTTAGTCAAGAAAGTCTGCCAACATCTTCTGCGGTCTTGCAAGTACTACAGAAGCTTGGCTTCCGGAAGACCAAGCCAACGCGGAAGCCTGGACTGACGAAGAAGATAAGGGCGGATCGGCTACGCTGGAGCTTCGAGGCAAGAGACTGGACTCTTGATGACGAGTGCATCCGCCACGGCACTAATAAATTATCCTGAATACCAATCGATCGATGACAAGGGAACGCACCAGGCCCGGAGGGGAAGGGTCCGACTGTGATATGGCCAAGTGTCTCTGTCCTGGCTGCTAACCTCGGCGGCATCGACCGCTGGGTCGCCGGTGGTTTGCACTATTGCGGAGTGTAATGGAGGCCCAAGGTGTATGCGGAGGTTTGCTGTTGCTTAGGAGGATAAGTCAGGTTTGACTTGACGAGATGTCTTCAAAATAGGTCCGTTAAGCTTTGCACTTCTTACTCAACCATAGAATGAATGCTTAGATTGATCACTGAAGATCTGGCTATCTACTTGGGTAATGACTGTAGTATGTATATCCATCCAGCCTTTCATTGATCAGTGTTGCCCAGTCTTCCACCAGCTGATCCGTCAGTCGCGATGAGTTGTCGTCAGACTGATCAATGTCGATGGCCACCTGGGTCTGCCTTGATCAGTTGATCCAACTGATCCTTGTCACGTGGTCCGAACCCATCGCCATTCCATTTATTCCGTTCCGTTGCATGCCTCCTGCAGCCCTCGAAGCAGGCCTCCCATTCGTCTTGCCTGTTGGTTCGTAACACGGAGATGCCACCCAGGGCCGGCTTAGCAAAGTGGAGATTTATGAAATTGTGATGGCTGCCGTGAGACGGGATGTACGTGAAAGGGTCACGTGTGGCGGGTTGGTTACTCCCCTCTCTGAGCCATTTGTTCTGTTTCTTCTCACTCATGATGCCCCTCCAAAACGCTTGCACTATATTACGCTTGGTGCCAGTGTCTCATCGCCAACTTTTCTTACGCTTTTGAACTTACATCCACTGCCGCTCCCTTACGAAACTCTTTTTCATTTAAATCTAGGCGCGTTTTGTTTGTCTGACGGACAGCACCGTTCGACCTTCGTGGACAGGCTGTTAGCTCCGCGTAGAACAACCTCGGTCCGATCCTTATACTCGAAAATTTCCTTCAGGAATCTGCCATCCCATTCTCCAGTGTTTGAAAGACCTTTTGCTATCCAATGGCTATCATGGCCGACCGTCAAGCTCGAAGAAGGCCCTACAAAGCTCCCAATTCGTCTACTTCGTTGCATGACGAGGTCGAGGAGGGCGCCAAGGACTCAGTCCATGGAGCGCCAGAAGACCCAAACCCATGTTCTGAGAATATCTTCCTTTTTTGGCCTAATGTTATTGGCAAGTTGTCTATCTGGCTTCGTAAACTAGAGTTTGGGCTCTACTAACGACTTATTTTTGTATTGGGCAGGCTACTGCAGAATCATCCTCGCCATCGCCTCCCTATACTATATGCCTTACCATCCACGTACTTGCTCGTTGCTGTATAGTATCTCCTGCTTGCTTGATGCCCTCGATGGCTACGTCGCAAGAACTTTCCAGCAGTCAACCCGCTTCGGCGCTGTCCTCGACATGGTAATAGACCGCTGCACCACGTCCAGTCTTCTCGTCTTCCTATCTCTGGCCTTCCCACGATGGGCTATCGTCTTCCAGGTTCTCATCGCTCTCGACTTCTCCAGCCACTACATGCATATGTACGCCACCCTCGTCGTCGGCGGAGCCGATTCGAGCCACAAGAAGGTCGATAAGTCTCAAAGCTGGCTTTTGAATCTGTATTACTCCAACAAGGTGCGTAAAGCGAGATATACAAGCAGTTAACGCGGCCTAGTAGCTTATTTTCACGACTGTAGAACGTTCTGTTTATTGTTTGCGCGCTCAACGAGCTCTTCTTCATAGCTTTATACCTTCTATCTTTTTCGTCACCTCTCCCCTCGCCTCATCTAATCGAAAGCGGCGAAGCGACGAGTGGTGATTCTTTCCAACCGAGTTCTATTGTCAATACTTCCTTCTGGAAGCAAATCTTCCCGGATCCATTCAGCGCCGGAGCTCTAGAGATCGCCCGCGCGAATAAGATTGATTCGTTCTGGCCCTGGGTCATGGTCAGAATCAGCTTCCCTATCATGGCTGCAAAGCAATTCATCAATATCATCCAACTTGGCAAGTCCAGCAAATGGCTTGCTGAAGCTGACGTCAAATCGAGAGAAACGCAAGGGCTTACTAGGAAGTTCAAGGCTAAGCGTGGCTAATCAACTTCGTTGTTCATTGAGCAACATTCACCACATGACCGAGAAAAGCCATGATTCTCGCCTTGCTGTATTCAGTGTATTGGTCTTTTGGGGGCTGTGCTGCTCCACCGAGAGCGGTTGGTGCCGTGTCAATAACACCTTGGGTACTCTTTCACAGGGCTCGACGATGCACTCCGTATATTCGCTGGGTCAGCAGCAATTTCAGTCTTCCAAAGGGCGGCATGACGGGACCAAGCGCTTTGCTGCATTGAAACGTCGAGCGGATGTGTTGCTAGTGAGGCTGGGGTCTCTTGCCGTTATCCTCTCTGTGGTGTAAGCTCCAATCACGCGAGCCAGCAACGAGGCTTGTTCACCATTGGCCCGCCCCTCCGCCGTTGGACATGACTGCGGCGAAGCCTGCTGTACTTCATGCTGGCGTAGTCCATCCAGTGTTTACGCTTTTGCCAGACTAATTTACTTCAAGCCGATCCGCCACTCACCGAACCCGGGCGTCAGTTCTGCCCACGTCAGGCCAGCATCCAAGTCTTGAGCCACCTCTCACTCTCGCAGCATCGACTGGACCCGAACCATGACCGCCGATCGGCAGGGCGATGCGGCGCACGACGCCAGAGTCGACGGGTTTCTCCACGCGCATTCCGAGGTCCTCGTCGGCCGCGATGCGCTGCACCAGGCAAGGGCAGATATCAGCCACAAGGAAGACAATACATTCGGCGTCTACAACAAACCGTTCAGCAATGTTGTCCTGATCCAGGAATTCGACGCAGATACGCGTGAGCGACTGTTTGTCGTCGCGCTGATCAACGACGACAAGGCTGAGGAGTACTACGCAAAGAATTGTGAGGAAGGCGAGGGCGACCCCCCGGAAGACTTGGAGCCGAGTTCTTTTCTGTTTGAGCGCACCCCGGCACAGTCCTGATGGGTAGCGCTGTTGGCGTCAAGCACTGGGTTGCCTTGAATGCGAAGTCGGTTAGTGCTTGGTAGGAGGTGGACTTGATGCGACTACGACTCTTAAGGAAAGGTGCGTCGGGGACTTCTGCGATGGACGCAAGTGTTAGGACCGTTAACAGCCTTGCTGTATTGATAATTATGCACGTCGGCACCCCATCTTTGCCAACGCCCACGAGCAAGATTGAAGAGCATAGGTGATGTATGATTACATTCAATTATTCTGCAGAATAGAAACGGCTCATAATAGGAATAGTTCGCATCAAGAGAGAAACTCTCGTCCAAAGAAGTCATATGGTTCTACAGAAGCGGTTTAATCTATAGCACAAATTATATACTATACGTCGAGACATGACGATTTGCATTTCTTTGAATTTTTAAAAATGTCCTCGCCCCTGGGGCCCAAGAGTCCCGCCCTCTGCTAGTTCAGAAGACGCCTTTGGCTGAGCAGTTCTATCGGCTACGAAGAGCCAGACCTCGGGCAACCAATTTGATACAAGCTTAATACGTAACGCGACTGAGAGCCCAGTGAGCCCACTAATTAGCCTCGTGGCGCGAATCTTATTCACGCGGATGATCCATCCCCGATCGAGTTCCTACGGCGTGACGGCCTGGTTCAGCGACTTGATACCGAATCTGGAGTCGCTCGCGGGGCCCCTGGAGGACGACGGCGAGTCGAATCGTGCGAGGCGGCAACGGACGCTGTGGACACAGTCGGACAAGCCGCTATCGGGCTCCACGGCCGTTCGCAGCTTGGACATCGGATTCGTGACCGCAAGGGGCGACGATGGCAAACAACCTTGGTCGGGCGTCCTCGTGATCGGGGAACTCAAGAGTAATCCAACGGCCGACACCCCCGGCAAGGCCCAGATGGATCTCGCGAGGTGCGCTAGGGAGGTCCTCTCCCAGGACACGCGTCGCTTCGTCCTGGGCTTCACCCTCTGCGGCTGCGGCATGAGGGTGTGGGCGTTCGACCGGCTCGGAGGGATCGCGTCCGACGCGTTCAACATCAACGAGGAGGAAGGGGGCCTGCGGTTCGTCAAGGCGATGCTAGCCTTCCTCCGCATGGACGATCTAGGGTTGGGGTTCGACCCTACCATCGTCGCCACACCCACCGGCGAGCGATACGTCGACATCCAGCGAGATGGCTAGCCGGAGCGCCTAGTCATCGTCAAGGAAATCGCGAAGCGCGCTCCTTGCGTCGCCGGTCGGGCGACGAGATGCTGGAAGGCTTGCAGCGAATCGGATTCCCCCACCTCAGATTCTTGTCAAATATATTCGTGCAGTACGCTTACCGCGAAGAACAAGATTAGACAAAGAGTGAAATTAAAACTTATGCAAGTGCTTTGAGATGATTTCGCTGAAGTCGTTGCTACAGACTTCGTCGTCGTTGGTTGCGTAATGGTGAGGGTGCCCGTTGTGGCATCTCCACCGACTGATATCGTCGCTGATGGCTGCGTGTTGGTGAGGGCACTTGCTGTGGTATCAGCGCTGACCTTTGATTCCTGATCAGTATGCACATGTTGCTAGTGAACTTTTTGCAAGAACTTTACCGATGGTAGGTACCAAAGTACCAAGAACAGCCGGAAGATAGAGCAGAATCGGTAGTCCGCCAAGTTTGTTTTAGCAGCTGGGGTCTTTCGACAAGAAGTGTTGCCGATGAAAAAACAAGTGTGTTCAAGAGAGCATAAACGGCCGGCATACGCAAGATATGAAGTTAGCACGTTGTGATAGAGGGCAGGACGTTGCCAAGAACTGATGCTGGTTGCATGCTGAAATTGCAAATCGATGGTTGATTCAAAAACACGGAAAAGCCATATGTACAACGCCATCCCATGGCACGCTCTCCGCCGAACCCCGCAACGCCGTTGCGCCGTGGCCGTGCCTCCGCCGACGAGGCACGCATGCACGCTGTCAACTCCGGACCCTACGCCGCCAGCAGGCCCTCGTACGCTCTTTCGACCGTCCGCCCGCCCATGCCGGGCACGGCCCGCAGCTGTGCCAGGCTGTCGATGCGCCCGCCGTCCTCGGCTTCCCGCGCCGCCAGCTCCAGGTACTCGACCAGGTCCTGCGCTCGCTTGGGCCCGAAGCCCGTGAGGCCGCGGATCTGCGACAGGTCCCGCGTGTTGATGACGCTGAGGAGCTGTTTTGTGCGCGGGGACGGCGGGCCGGGAGCCGCGTCGTCGGCTGGGATCACCAGCTTGGCCCTGGCTTTCCTGTGCCGGCTCTTGGCAGCGTCAGGAAACGACTCCTCCTCCACGTCCGCCTCGGCCGCATCATGATAGTCCTCGTCGTCGTCGGGCTTGACTCGCCGCCTCCTCTTCCTTTCTGGCGCCGGTTCACCTTGGCCCTCGGCGTGGTCGCCTCTCGAGACGCCCAAGCGTGCGCGCAGACGCTCGATCTTGCCCAGCAGCTTGGCCTGGCCAGGGAAGAAGGGCAATGCCATCTCGTACGCCCTCAGCGCGGCCGCGTCTTCGCCCTTCTCCTTGTGCTGCCGAGCTGCCAGCAGGTACCGCAGCCCGTCCGACTTGGAGTCCTCCCGCCAGTCCTCGCTCTCGATGCGTCGCTCCAGTGCCTCGAGCCGTCTTTGCACCGCATCGGTGAGGTCGGGCTGGGCCGGAGCGGGCGACGGGGCAGCCGTCTTTTCCGCCGCGGTCCTCGCGGCCAGGATCTCGCTGACCTTCTTCTCCACCATGGCCTCGATCTGGGCAGCCGACACCGTGACGGACTCTTCCGCCGCAGGTCGTGCAACCTTGGCCGGCCTCGGGATGGCTTCGTGGTCGGAAGGGCGCTTGTGAGAGCTCCGGCGTGGAACGAGACTCGCAATGGCTGTGGGGCGAGCTATGGCCGACGGCTTCACCTTGTCCGTGTACACGCTGAAGGCCTTGACCGGCTTGTTCGCGTCGGCCGCTTTGGCAGCGTCGGCAGCCTTGGCCGCGATGTTGCCGTTGTGGACATTGTGCGCGTTGGCCAACGGCCGCAGCGGCTGTCGCACGACGCCGCCCGTGGCAGAGTTCGTTCTAGGAACCTGCTTGAAGACGACCTCGTTCTCGATCTCTCGCACCTCGATCCGCTTTGCCCGGGAGCTGACGTTCAAGCTGCTGAGGGTATCCAGATGGTAGCTCCGTAGCGGCGACAGATTTAGGATCATGACGGTGATGCCATTGTTCTGGCCGAGCGAGAGGATGCGCGTCATCTTGGACTCGCGGTACGGTATCCGCTTGTCTCCGCGAGAGATGGCGTCGATGCACTGGCTGAGGACGAACAGGCTCTTGTTGATGGCTGCCGACTCAACGAGTCGCTCCTTGCCATTGTCCGTCCGCCGGTTGTCTTCAGAGCCGGCAAGGTCAATGGCGGAGGCGGTGCTCTCCCGGATCGTGTCACCCGTCGTCTGCGTCAGCTTGACGCGTAGGATGGCGTGGCTGCGGCTGCTGTGGGCATTGAGCTTGGTGGCAGCCGTGACGCGGTTGTTGTTCGCCTCGATGTACATCTTTTCAAAGTCCTTGAGGTCCTCGCACGCGCGCTCCGACAGACCGCAGACGACTGTCTTCCCATTGGCCTCGGCTCGCAGCGGCAGGCCGGAGGGCGTCCGCTTCTCGATGGGCTCGAGGAGGTCGAAGACCTTGTCGTTGTAGATCTCGTAGTACGACAGGGTCACCCGCACGGTCGTGTTCCCCTCGGTGTCCTTCATGATCTTCTTGCCCCTGCGGAAGACGCCGCTCAGCAGCCGGGGGATCACGCCTCGGTCAGCGAGCTTGAGCCCGCCTCGCATCGTGTGCGTCTTGCCCGTGCCCGTGACGCCGTAGGCGAAGATGGTGACGTCGTAGCCCTGGAACAGCGACTTGAGATGCGGTTGCACTGCGTCGTGTTAGCGGTCGGCGGCACTGCCAGTCTCGTCGCCGCGCGCACCTTCGGAAGTAAACAACGTCTCCTGCGACGCGCACCGGTCGTAGACGCCATTGAAGGCGAACGAGAACTCCTCGGCCTCGTTCTTGGGGTTCGGGATCTTGACGATGGTGTCGGGCTTGCCCGGCTCCACGCTGTCGGGGCGGACGATGATGTCCTTGTCGAGCTCGTTGTCCAGCAGCGGGCGGATCCTGGCGACGACGCGGACCGACATGATCAACTCAATTGGGGGGACCCGAACAAACAACGGCGCGACAACAAAGGAAACCGGCCAAACGCAACGCCTGCCCGCGAACAAATCAAATCCTCCGACGTCGAATGCGAACGATGCTAGAGTCGAGGCATCCGTGCTCAGCAGACAATCATAGCAGATCCGGGCGTATAGTTCTGCAAGGGTCGAGGATTGTGGTTGGTTCGCAAGCGAGCCGCATCACCCAGGCAACGCCTGGCGGCGGGCCGGAAAAAGCCGCCCGCGAGCCGAGCCTGGCGTTACCTGACCTTCTTCGATCTCGTACTCGCACTTGGTTGGCCCACGCCACGACGTCAGTCTCGGTCTCCCTGCCCACCTCGACAAAACTGCCGCACGACAAGACCGAGCTTCACAAGGCAGCACGATGCGCGGTCCGTCGCCATTGCTCGGCGCGGCGCGGCGCCTGCGGATCCCGCAGCAATCGTCGTACGTCTGCCAGCAATGCAGAGCCATCCAGATCAGCGCCGCGCCCAGCACCGACGCCCCCAGGCTCGGCGGTGACGCCTTTGGAGCTCCCAGCGAGACGACGAGGGACATGGCCGGTAGGTTGAGCACCGTCTGCTGGCAGGCATGCACTGGAGACGCCCGCCGCTGACCATCCTCTGCGCGTAGATGCCCGCTTCGAGGTTCTCGGCTCGCCGTACTCGCTGCTCTCCGTGACGCTCTCGGCGTCGCAGAAGCTCTACACGCGGAGGGGCACGCTCGTTGCCGTCGCCGGAAAGCCCGACACGGTAAGACAATCAATCGAGGGAGACATTCACTCACGGAGGACGCAGCGAGCTAACGAATCTTGGCAACAGGCGCAATCGACACTGTCGCTCCTGAACCCGTTGACGCGGGCGCTCTTCGGCGTCCCCTTCCTGTACCAGCGGATATCCGCCACGACGCCCATCACGGCCCTCATCTCGACCAAGTCGCCGACGACGACCTTTACGGTTCTACATCTCGACGGCACGACGGACTGGATGGTGGCGCAACGCAACGCGCTGCTCGCCTGGACGGGACACACGCTGTCGCTGTCGTCGCGGATCCAGAGGAGCCTGTCGCTCGCGCACTGGGGCAGCACGCACCTGACGGGCCGCGGCCTGGCGGCCCTGTCGGCGCCGGGCCAGATATACCAGCTCACGCTGTCGGAGGGCGAGGAGTTCGTCGCCCACCCCGGCAGCGTCGTGGCGTACTCGGTGACGAGGAGCGCGCCGCGGCCGTTCCGCTTCAAGAGCTCCAGCCTGCGGCTCCAGGTGCCGTCGCTGACGTCGTGGATCCCCGAGACCGAGTTCATGAAGAACATGCGCAAGACGGACACGTACAAGCTCCTGGCGCGGACGCTCTTCAGCCTGCGGACGGCGGCGCGGCGCACCATCTGGGGCGACCGGCTGTTCCTGCAGTTCAAGGGCCCGGCCACGATCCTCATGTCGAGCCGCGGCGTGCGCGTCGCCGACGCGCTGTCGGGCGAGCAGATCAACGAGATCGCCGACGCGCCGGCCGGCGCCGTCTCGAAAGCCCTGGAGGCGCCAGGCCAGGAGAAGGGGCAGGAGGCGACGGAGGGCACCACCGCGACGACCGTCGAGCAAACCCCCAACGCCCTGCACGTGGCGTCGGTGAGGAGGGACGGCAAGGTGACGTTTGAGGACGCGAAGGATCTGAAGGAGTTTGTACGATAGATTGCGGCTCCGCGCGGGGATCGCTAGAAGCCGAACGGGGATGGCTTCCATCCTTGTCTGTATCCTTATTGACGTCCGAGTCGCACCGAATGAAAATTTCCTGTATCGTGGTCAAATGGACACGCAGGTCACTACGAGTACACGCTGATGATGCTCGCGTACTGGTATGACGTGCATCGAGCCCATCCTTACGGCCGAGCCATGGTGCCTGTGGGCTTGCAAAAGACCGAAGTCAAAAGACCGAGGTCGAAATGCCCGCTACCGTATTAGCCAAGCGCGCAATTCAATTCGGAGCCGAGCCAGAGATGCACGAGTCGCTGCGTCAATTTTAGTTTCCAATTGAACTATTTTTCTCAACCTGTTGCCTGCGCATCGACGGCAAGCTTTGGCCAGGGGCTGCAAGCAGGTGACGAGATCCAACCCTGCAGGCAACCGGAAGCTCTCCCCAACCCCGAGAGCCGAGCCGCGTGTAAGACACGCCGGACCGCAATGGGCATGGGACATCTACAGAGTTAATAAGCAACACGTACGATGGCTGCACCAGCGTGAGCAGGGGATCTCGCCGATTTGTCAGTGTCGACGCTACTCGTACGAGTATGTACGCGAAGCTCATCAGATAATTAGGCCACCACGCGGGAGCCCACCCGGTCGCGAGCGGGAGAGGGCGGACTGGGAGGTCGGCGCTCGCGTCTACAGCTCAGGCGCGAACAAAGGAGGGGGGGCCTGGCGGCCGGTGCGGCTGCGGCGCCCGGGGATAGGAGCTGCTGCAACGGGGCTGGGACGGGTGACGCCCTGTCGCGGGTAGCATCTGGGACATGGCTGAGCGGTGATGTGATGGCGAGATGCACGGCCGGGTTCCTGCTGACCTTCAGCGCCCAATTGTCTGAGTCAATGCGCTGCGTCGTGCACGCCCCGGTGAAGAAGAAGCGCGCCTCTCGAAATAGATCTACAGACGGACGTGCGTAGGTAGGTGCTACGAGTCCAACGAGTCCATGGTCGGCTGCATGTGCTGTTGTTCAACGGCAAACCGGCAGAGTGACGAACACCTCAGATCCACGACCCGCGAGGCAGCACAGACCCCAGGCAAGCCACATCAACCCGCCTCGAGCAACACCACTCACAGCAGAGGTATAAACCGGTGTTTACTCTGCGCCTAAATCCGACCCCAAGCCTTACAAGGCCCAACGGGCGCCACACCAGACCAGATGCGTCTGCGAGATGGCGGCTCCACTCCGCATCGACCGCCCAACGGCCCCAAGGCATGGGTTCGGAGACCGAGATTTGCGACGCGCGAGCGCCCGTGGGGGCTATTGTGCGCTGTGTGTGACTGACTCCCCGATCTCTACAAGCCCCGTGCTTGTTTGACGATTCTTTTCAGTCCACGGCGAGGAGAGAGAGGCTCGTCGATAAATACCAGCCTTGGGCCCGGGTGGACGAGTCAACGCCGCCGCTGCATCTCGACCGCTTCACGCGAATGTGGGTGTGCCGACTTACAAGACACGCTTGCCAGCCAGCCCGCCTTATTACAGACACAAGCTTCCCCTAGCGCCGCCGATCCAGTCCAGTCCGTCACGGCTCAGCGGCACCGGTGAGAACCAACACCACCTAGCACGCGCCGAGCCGTCCCTGCATGGCCGTCCCGTTGGTGATATAAAGCCCCCCTCTGAGCCCGCGACCGCCTCGAGGCGAAAAAAAAAGAAAAATCCACGATTGGACGGTGCACACGCCGCGCTCGACGCAGTCTCCTCTCCTCCTCCGCAACCATGCCAGGCTCACACGAGTCCCTGCCCACCGGCGCCACGAACGAGAAGGCGCCGGCCCACGACGACACCACCACCGCCGCAAACTCGGTCGACCTGGACGCCCCCAGCGGCGGCGCCAAGCTGGATGCCGACGGGTCCTCCTCCAACGCCGCCGCGCTTGACCTGGAGAAGGCGCCGGAGCAGCAGCCGGATGCCAAGGCCGGGCCCCCGGCCGCGGTGGGGCCGCCCGGTGCCGGCGACTTCCCCGATGGCGGCGCTCAGGCCTGGCTCGTCGTCGCCGGCGGTTGGTCCGCCCTCTTCTGCACCTTCGGCCTCGTCAACTGCATCGGCGTCTTCCAGAGCTACTACGTCAACGGGCCGCTGCACGAGTACAGCAGCTCGACCGTCAGCTGGATCCCCTCGGTCCAGGTCTTCGTCATGATCTTCTGCGGCACGATAGTATGTTTCGCCCTCCCACCCCCCGCTTTGGTCCTGTTTTTCGCAAGTTCCCGTGTCGGAGGCTGACCTTTGCTTGTCTAGTTCGGACGCCTGTTCGACAATTTCGGTCCGCGGTGGCTCCTCTGGATCGGAACGCTCGTCTACGTCTTCGGCCTCATGATGGTGTCCCTGTCCAGCGAGTACTACCAGTTCTTCCTCTCGCAGGCCATCGTCTCCTCGGTGGGCTCGAGCGCCGTCTTCACCTGCTGCATGTCCTCGCTCGTCAGCTGGTTCTCCAAGCGCCGCGCCGCCGCCTTCGGCATCATGGTGTCGGGCTCGTCCCTCGGCGGAGTCGTCCTCCCCATCATGATGAACAAGCTCATCGGCCGCATCGGCTTCCCCTGGATGATGCGCTCCGTGGCCTTCATGTTCCTCGCGCTCTTGATCTTTTCCTGCCTGACCGTCCGGTCGCGGCTGCCCCCGCGTCCCCGGCCGTTCAAATTCATGGAGTACGTCCACGTGCTGAAGGACGTGCGCATGGCCGTCACCGTCACCGGCTTCTTCTTCTTCATGTGGGGCATGTTCTTGCCCTTCAACTACGCCATGCTGCAGGCCCAGGCTGCTGGCACGTCGCCGACCCTGGTTCCGTACCTGCTTTCCATCCTGAACGCTGTGAGGTACGTCATGACCATGGCCGCAAGGCATCATCTCGTCCCAAGACTGTTGCTGACCTTCGTCCAGCATCTTCGGTCGTATCATCCCCGGCATCGTCGCCGACAAGCTCGGTCGCTACAACGTCATGATCATCATCACCTTCATCTCGGCGCTCTTCTGCCTCGCCGTGTGGGTGCCCGTCAGTAACACCGCCGGCATCATCGTTTTCATCGTCATCTTTGGCTTCTCTTCCGGAGGCTTCATCTCTCTCGGCCCCACCCTCATCGCGCAGATTGTCGACATCCGCCAGATCGGCACCAGCGTCGGCAGCGCCTTTGCCATCCAGTCGATTGGCGCCCTTACCGGCAGCCCCATTGGCGGCGCCATCGTTTCCGCCTCGGGTGGAAGCTTCCTGGGCCTGCAGCTGTTCTGCGGCTTCTCGATGCTGGCTGGCTCCTTCATCTTTGTGCTGGCACGATACACCCAGGTCGGCTTCAAGATGGTCAAGGTATAGCGCGTTGGAAGAACTGGGGTGTGTGAAAGAAAAGAAAATGGTGTGAGAAGGAGCACATAGGAATTGAGAGTCGGTGGTTTCAACCTAAGATCAGGGTAGCATGGCGTTCTGGGAAGACAGCCTCCAAGACAGGCGGGTTAGGTCTGGCACGTGATGGGTATACCTGGAGGCGACATAGCCAAGCATATCTTAGAAGCTTCATTCGCATGATTGAACATAATACACTCCACATATGAACATGAGGCATGATCCTTGCTCTTACCTTACGGGCTGACATTTGCGAGCGCCCCGATCTGGCTGCTGAAGCCTCTGTTCCCCAAGTGAGCCTCATGGCCTTCTTCCTTTATTTCGAACGCTGGATTCGGATCCATCAGTACTTGAGATTGCTCGAGTTCATTCATCCTTTCCGGTTCGTCAAGAAGGCCCTAGAGCGAGACCTCGCCAAAAGCGCTGTCTTTACAGTCCGGACCACGGATGCAGACGAAGCCTATCTCGTGGAACTCTTAGGACGAACCCAATCTCGCCATGCAGGCATCCTCGCCACAGATCGCTATGTGGTGATCCCAGGCTCAAACCCGGGAGAATTGATGCTTCCCAGGGGAATGCCCGTTCTCAGCCCGACTCATACCGTCGGAACGATCCTTGGATCGGGCCATCAGTGTATAGTGGGCCTTGTAGGACCTCGCAATGATGGTAGCTAGGGCGAAAGGGGGAGAGAACTCCTCGGCAACACATCGGCCCGTCATAAGCGGCAGTCCGCGAGAAATGATGATTCCCTCGACGTCTATTCCATTAGCCCATATCAAACAAGTGTAAAGGTTGAGTTGGAGTCACGATGACTCACTCTGGTTGTCGCCGCTGATGCGCACAGGCTTTGGAAAGCGAACGGCCAAAGTTGTCCCGAGCTGACCTGACTCATCCGGCCTCGAGATAGCTTCAAAACGCAACGCAACGCACGTTTAAACCCGAACTGTCTCTGAACACAACTCGATGAAGTTTCGACAACTCCATTCCAACCCGCATTTAGACTAGCTGCGATGGCCCCCTCCATACAAGTACGCCTCCGCCCTGCCGCGGCCGCGGACACGGCCGCCATGGTGGCCGTGCAGAACGACGCCTTCCAGGACAGCGCGTTCCACAACCGCTGCTTCCCGCCGTCGGACGCGGAGGCCCAGGAGGGTTTGGCTGGCTGGGTGCACAGGAACCTCGCCGACCCGGCGTCGCACCTCGTCATCGCCGAGGACGCGGACGCGACCTCGACCGGCGCGCCGCCTCCGATCCTCGGATGGGCCCGCTGGGTCCGCCGTCCGCTGCCGGGCCCGGACGCCCAGCCGGCGCCGAGGCTCGTCTTCACCGCCGACATGTACCCGGCCGGCGGCGACCCTGCCTTCGCGGCGCGCTTCTTCCAGGCCAACTACGACGCCATGATGCGCGCCGTCGAGGGCGAGCCCGTCTGGTTCCTGTCCATGATCGTCGTCGCCAAGGAGCACCAGCGCCGCGGCGTGGCCAGCGCGCTCATGCGCTTCGGCATCGACGAGGCGAACCGCGAGGGATGGGCCGCCTACGTCAACGCGAGCCGCGAGGGCAAGCCCTTGTATGAACGGTTTGGCTTTCGGACTCTGGAGACGTCTGACCTCGGAGACGGCATCGCGACGGATCACATGATGCGGGAGGCCGTGCAAACAAAGTAGTGTTGACTAGCAACGTGTTCAATGGTTATCAGCGCTTCCCCATGTACTAAATCACCTGTCATCACAGCACTGCACTTCGTCACAGCTCGCCACAACACACACAAGACATATATACAACAAGACATATACTTCTATTGTATTTCATTCGCGCCAAACACAGCGTCTTTCCATAGTTCTATAGCTTTACACACGAGGTCCAACGACCTTACCTGGAAGCGGGCTTGGGGGACGCCTTCTTCCACAAACCATCGTGAGGCCACGTCCAGTTGGTCAGGTACGGCGGGTCGATGCCAGTCTCGAAGGCCTCCTCCCGCGCCGTGATCTGCGCGTCCAGGAAGGCCTGTCGCGCCGCCGCGCCGCGGTTGTGGAGGTGCTCCATGCGGTCGATGGCGTCGATGGCGAGGCTGAACCGGTCCGTCTTGTTTCGGATGGCCAGCTCCAGGGGCGTGTTGATGTTGCCCTGCTCGGTGTAGCCGCGGACGTGGATGTTCTGGCTGCCGGGGCGCTTGTAGGTGAGACGGTGCACCATCCACGGGTAGCTGTGGAAGTTGAAGATGATGGGCGTGTCGGCCGTGAAGAGGCTAACCCACTCCTTGTCGGACAGGCCGTGGGGGTGCTCCGTCTGGTGGATGAGCTTGAACAGGTCGACGCAGTTGACGTACCGGACCTTGAGGTCGGGGAAGTGCTGCAGGAGGAGGTCGATGGCGGCCAGCGTCTCGTGCGTGCTGATGTCGCCGCAGGAGGCCATCACCACGTCTGGGTTCTCGCCCGAGTCGGTGCTGAACTGCGGCCAGATGCCGATGCCCTTGGTGCAGTGCTGGATGGCGGACTTCATGTCCAGGTATTGGAGGTGGTCCTGCTTGTCTGAAACGACGACGTTGACGTAGTTGGTGGAGCGCATGCAATGATCCATGACTGCAGTATGTTAGCCGAACAGCTTCGTAGCTTGGTCTCGTCGAAGATAACTCACCTGACAGCAAGCAGTTTCCATCCGGAGGCAGGTAGATTCGCGTAACCTCCGGGCTCTTGTTCACGACAATCTCGAGGAATCCTGGGTCTTGGTGCGAGAAGCCATTGTGGTCCTGCCTCCAGACCACAGAGGTGAGCAGGATGTTGAGCGACGGAACGCTGGCACGCCACTCAATCTCGAGCGCCTTTGCGAGCCACTTGCAATGCTTTGCGAATGTCAGCAACAAGCACTCTCAGCCTTGCGGGGGGGTGACACCATACCTGATTGACCATGGAGTCAATGACGTGGATGAAGGGCTCGTAGCTGTTGAGGAGACCGTGGCGACCGGTCAGGATGTAGCCCTCGAGCCAGCCTTCCACCGTGTGCTCGGACAGCATCTCCATGACCCGTCCCTCCATGGCGAGATTGCCTCCGTCGTTATCTTCATCAAAGTACTCGCCCATCCACGCCTTCTTGCTAACTTGGTACACCGCGCCAAGCTTGTTCGACTCCGTCTCGTCGGGGCCGAACATCCTGAAGTTGTGTGGGTTCTGGGCCATAATGTCCCGCATGAACTTGGCCATGTTCAACATGCTGTTGCTCATGACGGTGGCGGACCGGTCGACCTTGAGGGCGTAGTCCCTGAAGTTGGGCATCTTCAGAGCCTTCATGAGCAGGCCGCCGTTGGCGACCGGGTTGGCGCTCATGCGGCGATTTCCCTCGGGGCAGAGGGCCAGCACTGACGGGATGGGCTTTCCGGTATCGTCGAACAACCGGTCCGGCTCATATGAACGCATCCAATCCTCCAGGATCTTCATGTGATCTGGGTTCATGCCGGGGTTGGTGATGGGAACCTGGTGAGACCTCCAGTAACCCTCCAGGTAGCGACCGTCGACCTTTCGGGGGGCAGTCCAGCCCTTGGGGGTGCGCAAGACAATCATGGGCCACCTCGGACGGAAGGCTTTGCCGCTGTCGCGAGCCTTCTTCTGGAACCCGCGAATCTCCTTGACGCAGTGCTCGAGCGTGGCCGCCATGGCTTGGTGCATGGTGTCCGGGTCATCTCCCTCGACGAAGTACGGCTCCCAGCCGTAGCCGAGGAACAAATTCCTGAGCTCGTCGTGAGAGATGCGAGCAAGGATGGTTGGGTTGTTGATCTTGTACCCGTTCAGGTTCAAGACGGGGAGAACCGCACCGTCAACAATGGGGTTCAAGAATTTCGTGCTTCATCTCAGTTAGTCCCGTGCCTCCTGGGGAGCTTGAAGGGAGACGAACCTGTGCCACGCAGTGGCGAGCGGACCGGTCTCCGCCTCGCCGTCACCGACGATGGTCAGGGCGATGAGGTCGGGTTTGTCGAAGACGGAGCCAAAGGCGTGCGAAATGGAGTAGCCGAGCTCGCCGCCCTCGTGGATGGAGCCGGGCGTCTCCGGCGTGGCGTGCGACCCAATGCCTCCGGGGAACGAAAACCACTTGAAGAACTTTTGCATGCCGTCAATGTCCATCGACTTCTCGGGGTAGACCTCGGAGTAAACGCCCTCGAGATACGACTGGGCCAGCACGGCGGGCGCTCCGTGGCCGGGCCCGGAAACGAAGTAGGCATCGAGGTCGTACTTCTTGATGAGGCGGTTGAAGTGCAGCCAAGTGAAGATCTGGGCAGGTGCAGAGCCATAGTGGCCGAGGAGGCGCTTCTTGAGGTGCTCCTTCTTGAGCGGCTCGCGGAGAAGCGGGTTGGCTTGCAGGTAGATCATGCCCAGCGAGAGATAGTTGCTCGCCTTGAAGAAGTCGTCGTACTGCTTGACCTCGTCCTTGGACAGGGGGTTGCCCTTGACGGTGGACCGGGCCGGGCCATACGGCAGGAGGGACTTGTCCTCTGGCATTGTCGGCAGCGTACGGGTGAGGGTTGAATAGATGAGGTGAGGATCAACAGAGTCGACCAGGGGGGTGGGTGGATGGCAATCCACTACGATGCAGTGTCGTTGTAATGGGACTGCGATGCTGCACAGCAGTTCCAGTATTACCCAGCAGGTGTAAGGCGCATGCAGCGGAACTGCCGGGGCAGGGAAGCGGCATCATATAGTCCCCATCGACGTACATATAGTCTTGCATCCCGCGGCCCCTGGTCCACGCGATGGGTGAGGTGAGGTGAGGTGAGGTGATTTCGAGGAAGCATCTCGATACGTCACGGTAACCCCTATGCAGGGAATCGGCGCGAGGGCAAGCTCGAGATCGCGATGGAGGAGATACGAGCACGGAAGGCCCGGACACGCCGATGAATCAATCATTGGATGCCGCCGGGGGTTCTGATACGGCTTCACCCATTCGATGCTGTCATGAAGTCTGCCCAGACGCCTGGTGCCGTGATCCTGAGAACCTTGTGCTCCATACGGGGCCACGGACGCTGAGGTCGCGGGCATTGATGGCCGCAGAGCTCCTCAGCTCCTCGAAGCTTCGCGGCCGCAATCAAAGACCGCAGGCAGTGGCAACGCCAGAAACATGCCATCGAGGTCAGGCCAACGGCCCCGAGCGCCTGATTGCGCGGCCCGATTGGCGCTGGATCTCGGGGATCCACGCTCGGAGCTTCGCCTGCGCGACATCAGCGCGCGTGCGAGCTCGCGAGGCCCGGGTGTTGCCGCGCACAGATTGACTTTGAGCAGGCCATTGTGAGACAGGCCACCGCTGTGGTCGATTGGCAGCAAAGGGAGGTGGCGCGATTTTGAGGGTCGGATAATGGCGCATTCGCGGCCGACGCTAAGAATCAGGTACTGCGTCGCTAAGGAACGAGTAAGGAGGCATGAGGTAGGCACGGTGCGTAACACCACCTGCCACCTCAAGTCATCCCACCCCGCAGTCGCCCGTCTCCCTCGCCACGCTCGTTTTCCTCCCAACAGAACTCTGATTCTCAACGACGCCTTATCTACAGATACACATGGAATCGACAGAAGCGCAGCAGCACCGACCTCCGTCTGTCGAGATGGCTCGCCCGGGCAACGCAGCGGTGCGCCACAGGCCCGAGACGCCACAGCCGCCCGAGACGCCGGAACTGCCGGCCCCCGCCGAGCCCGGCACTGGCGAGGGCGACGGCCCGGCGGACTACTGCGAGTAGAGCCTTACCTGCAGGGGTGCGAGGCTCGTGCGAAGGGGTACGCACGCTGTCGATGCCGCCGAGGGCTGCTTGGGCCCGCCGGCTTGCTCGTCCCAAAATACTGACGATGATCTCCGCACCGAAGATGAGGAACGCGGCACCTGTATCCGTACGAGTACACGAGACCGAGGACGGAGGTTCAGTGCTTTTCCCTGCCAGTATGCGAGCGGCAGGCGGCCGCATGGGCCGCACATGGGCCGCATGGAACGCCTGTGTCATTGCACCACGTTACGAGTAGCTCCCGCTCTCGGGAGCCGGGACATGTCTGTCGTCTGAAACATACGCATGTCAGTTTGCACAACAATACAGCGTACCACGGTCATCCATTTCTTGCAAAGCCTTGATTCAAGTGTCGTCCTTCGTAGACGCCCAATTCGCCCCAAGGACACCGAACAGTCACTAGATGTGGCGCCCCGCATGCCCTGGCGCTGCTGCCCCGCCGGGCGCTCCAAATGGATCGCCATGACATAACGAGGACGAAACTCACTCATTCTCATCCCATGAGTGAACGTTCATCAGCTTCGTGCTGCTGCTGCCGTCTCAAGACATCTGTCTTCTTGGATACTTTAACTAGAACTGAGGCGAATCACAACCGACACCTTCGTCCCACTTCGGATACTTTCCGCCTTGGCAACAGCGCTGCCATCAGACAGTCCGTCAAGCTCGACGTCACTGTGCCAGCGCTCTGTCGATACAGCTGCCATGGACGCCCTGTCTCTATCGCCCGAGGCCATAGCGCTGGCCGCGAGGATGTACGACTCCGCCCGGAGAGGCGACCTCGCCATCTTCCAACAAGCCCTGCCGGCTGGCCTGCCGCCAAACATGACCAACGAAAAGGGCGACACTCTGGTATGGCGTTCCAACGCACTGGTTCTGGCCCGGACGGTGGAGGCTAACCAAGTCTCGGTCAGCTCATGCTCGCGGCATACTACGGCCACGCTGAGCTGGTGAAGCTGCTGTTGCAGCACGGTGCGGATCCCAACCGGCTCAACGACAAGGAACAAAGCCCCCTCGCCGGCGCCGTGTTCAAGAAGGAGGATGCTGTTATCGAGGTACGTCGCCAGCGCGTCAACCAACGGCAAGAAAAATTCTCACGGCGCAAACGAAGGCCTTGCTCGAGGGCGGCGCGGACCCAGACTACGGAAACCCCAGCGCTATTCAGTGCGTCGAGATGTTCAAGCAAGACGAGACGTGGAAGGCCAAGTTTGAGGCGGCTCCAGGTCGGGGCAAGGCACAACTCCGGCCGACACAGGCCTCCAAGACCTAAATTCCATGTCGGATGGTTGGGCATAATTGAATGTTGAGACGGTCACGAAAACCTGTAATGTCGCACTGTGCCGCACGCGATGATCATCTTGCACGAAGGCGGCAACTCAGGGTTGGAAACTGCGTTGTCCGTTACGCTCCTAGACCCATCAATTAGTGGCTCATCTCATTCGGCCACGATTTACTGCAAAGGTTCAAGGTCGCTGCGGCGATGATGACGATTCAATTCATCACACCCTAACGGTGTCGCTTCGCGTTCCGAGACTGCAGGCCCAGGAGAGCACATGAGCGACGACGCTATGGCGCAGCGTCGAGAGAGCGTCCGGGAAGAAAGAAGCACACCACATTCAAGATGCCGGCCAACCAACGCCCAACAAGCCCGATGTTTCTGTTGGAAAACTGAAGGGTTGGTCGGGAGAAAAAGGAGTTGGCATTGTTCCCTGTTTGCGCTGCTTGCGGCCATTTGTCTGGAGGGCAGTCAAAATGTGTGTAGTTCACTGCACTATTGAACGTGACCTTTTCCCAGCATGTGCACAATAACTAGGTGGTATTCTGCCCGAGTGCTTGTCTTTTACCTGTGCGGTGGCTGGGTGTAGTCAAAGGCGGACAACTCTTTGAACTCCCGCGCAGCAACAGCGCAGCAACAGCGCAAGCTGTCAAAGGGTTTTGTAGCCAAACACCTACTTCGCTCCATTCATCTTGAAATTCTTGTGTCGCCGTAGCCGTCCATCTCCGGCCGAATTCATTTTTATTCAACTGCTATCAAAACTTCGCCAAGGAGAAAAGATGCCTCTTTTCAAGACTCTTGATGTGACGGCCAACATCCGCGACCTGCAGACTCTCCGAGGACGACCTTCGATCGCCGAGCGGCGGCATATCAAGAGGGTCCGACGCCTTGCTGAAATGAGCCTACCAACTACCCCGGCGGGCGAGGCAGGCCGCAGTATGTCTGTTGCGTTGAAATGTCATCACCGAGCACTGGCAACTAACTTCAAGATAGACGGAAAACGCACAATGAAGCCCAGAAAGTCGGGCAGTAAAGTCCTCCCAGGTATCATGAAAGGGCTCACGTCAGAGCTTCAGACCGTCTTGATTGCCAAGGGGCCCCTCGGCATGAAGGTGGATGACCTCAAGTCTCAGCGGTACGACGTCTTTGACGACAAGCTACCCCTTCTTCGGCTCCTGGACGACCATTTCCCAGAACGTTCAAACTACTCGGAACGTTCGTTCGACATTGGCCGCAACGTCAGCGGCCTGCTGCGAACGCTCCGAGAGCACTGCAGAACCGTGCGGAACCCAGCCCTGATGGCGGTGCGCGTGTCCACCGTGGTCAACGTCATCGTCGAAGAAACGACGATTGAAATCCAGAACTACCGACAAGAAAACGCAAAGTATCCCGAGTACATGCTGAGCGAGGAGCAGCTGCAGGAGTACAAGCTGCGCCGGCTGCAGGACCAGCTGCAACTGTTCGTCGACGGCCTGGGCCAGACGGAGCAGGCGGCTCTGGCGCGCAGGATCTCGCGGTCACGAAAGCTGGAGTTGGCATTTTCCGGGTCGATGGACTCGCCGCCGGGCACCTTGACTTGACGCGGCCTGGCCTGGCTCAACTCTGCTGTTGTTTCATGGGGCATGGGGAGCGGCTAGGTAGGGGGTGCGAGGAACGCGAGGAAATGGGAGGACGCCAGGATTTGAGCTGACGACGCCCTGAGCCATAGAGACTACCTAGGTTACGAGACTATGACTGCGGATACCATGGCCTGGAGGCGACGGGTTGATGCAGCGATGAATCGCTTTCACGAGATGTGCGGTGCAGTGTCGTCAATAGCGGGGCAGCGGCGAGCCCCCTGAAGCCTCCAGCGGGCTGGAGGGGTTCAGTTCCTCCCAGACCAGGGTGGCCCGTGCACGGACCGGAAAGGCTGCAACAATTTTTTGGAGCTCAACGACGCCTGCCTGTGCATCCCATCCCACTCACGAGAGCACAAGGCCGCATCCCGACCGCCCTCGACCCTCGCACCACCAGCCTCTCCGCCTCTGCATCAGCTGGACTCCAGGGCAACGACGGGCCACTCCAGCACCCCGCCGCCATCATGTCTTTCGGAGGGCAGACGCCCACCATCATCGTCCTCAAGGAAGGTGAGCTACCCCGCCGCCCCCTTAGCTGGGCTCGTGGCTGACTGACGGCGACGTCGTCCAGGAACCGACACCTCCCAGGGCAAGGGCCAGATCATCTCCAACATCAATGCCTGCCTGGCGGTCCAGGCCACGATAAAGCCCACCCTGGGCCCCTACGGCGGCGACCTGTTGATGGTGGACGAGAACGGCAGGCAGACCATCACCAACGATGGCGCAACCGTCATGAAGGTGCGCAGAACACCCGCACCCGCACCCGCACCCTCGCACCGGGCATGTGCCTCGCTGACTGCAGCAGCTCCTCGACATCGTCCACCCCGCCGCCCGCATCCTCGTCGACATCGCCCGATCCCAAGACGCCGAGGTCGGTGACGGCACCACCTCCGTCGTCGTCCTCGCCGGCGAGGTTCTCAAGGAGGTCAAGGACCACGTCGAGCAGGGCGTCAGCTCTCAGATCATCATAAAGGGCCTGAGAAGAGCGTCGCAGTTGGCCGTCAACAAGATCAAGGAGATTGCCGTCGGCACCGACGAGGGCAGCCGACGCGAGACGCTGTCCAAGCTGGCCGCCACCGCCATGACGAGCAAGCTGATTAAGCAGAACACTGAGTACTTCACCAAGAGTACGATGCGCCGCCTGCCCCCCCGCCGCCGTGTTGAGCAGCGAAAACTGACTTCTGCGCAGTGGTGGTCGACGCCGTCCTGTCGCTCGACCAGGACGACCTGAACGAGAAGCTGATCGGCATCAAGAAGATCCCCGGCGGCTCCCTCACCGACTCGCGCTTCGTCAACGGCGTCGCCTTCAAGAAGACCTTTGCCTACGCCGGCTTCGAGCAACAACCCAAGGCCTTCAAGAAGCCCAAGATCGTGTGCCTGAACGTCGAGCTGGAGCTCAAGGCCGAGAAGGACAACGCCGAGGTGCGCGTCGAGCAGGTGTCGGAGTACCAGGCCATCGTGGACGCGGAGTGGCAGATCATCTACAAGAAGCTCGACGCCGTGGCCAAGACGGGCGCCAAGGTGGTGCTGAGCAAGCTGCCCATCGGCGACCTGGCCACGCAGTTCTTTGCCGACCGAGACATCTTCTGCGCCGGCCGAGTCGCCTCCGAGGACATGGAGCGCGTGGTCCAGGCCACTGGCGCCACCGTCCAGTCGACGTGCTCGGACATCCTCCACGAGCACCTCGGAACCTGCGGGTCCTTCGAGGAGCGCCAGATCGGTGGTGAGCGGTTCAACTTCTTCGAGGAGTGCCCCGAGGCCAAGACGTGCACCCTGGTGCTGCGTGGCGGCGCCGAGCAGTTCATCGCCGAGGTCGAGCGGTCGCTGCACGACGCCATCATGATTGTCAAGCGGGCCATCAAGAACCACCTGATTGTCGGCGGCGGCGGTGCCGCCGAGATGGAGGTGTCGGCCTACCTGCACCGCTACGCTGACAAGACCATTTCCAACAAGCAACAAGCCATCATCAAGTCGTTCGCCAAGGCCCTGGAGGTCATCCCCCGACAGCTGTGCGACAACGCCGGCTTCGACGCCACCGACATCCTCAACAAGCTGCGCGTGGAGCACCGCAAGGGCAACACCTGGGCCGGCGTTGACTTCAAGAACGAGGGCGTGGCCGACATGATGGAGCGCTTCGTGTGGGAGCCCGCGCTGGTCAAGATCAACGCCATCCAGGCCGCGACCGAGGCCAGCTGCCTCATCCTCAGCGTCGACGAGACCATCAGGAACGAGGAGAGCGCGAAGCCCCAGGCGCCGGGCCAGCTGCCCCCGGGGGCGGCCCAGCGGGCGGTGAGGGGAAGAGGACGGGGGATGCCTCGTAGGTAAGGAGGCGTGATGAAGCAAAAGGAATGGAAAGGGTTTAATAGGGGTGGAACTGTGTGTTGAGGATCTGTATGATGACCTAGAACACGACCTCTAGACTTGAACGACTTCGCGTCGGCACCGTGGAGCCCGCGTCGGAACGATTGACGTGGTGTGTATGATGTATTGGTGCTACCAGAACGCTCGTGATATATCCGTTGGAGGGCAGTATGTGCCTGCCACAGGGCCATGATAGACGTAATGTCTTCCGCTCAATCCCTTTCTCTCCTCTATGCTACGTTCCCGCCCCCTCAAACCCAACATCGTACAAGCCTCTGCCCGCCCTGCCCGCCTTCCGCCCCCCTTGCCCATCGTCGTCGCCCTCCAGCCCCTCCATGCCCCCGACCTCGTCATCGTCTTGCTCAATCAGCATCTCCAGGTCGCGGTCCACGGCCGCGGCGTCGGTCTCGCCCTCGTGGCCGGGGCCGACGTCCTCGGTGGCGTTGAGCAGCGCCTGGAAGTCGGCGTGCTGGTGGTAGTGGTCGAAGGGGTTGTCCTCGGGCGGCGGGCCGGCGGGGTGGTGGTGGTGGACGCCGTGGTGAGGGTGGTGGTGGTGGTGATGGTGGTGGTGTTGGTGGTGGTTGATGATCTGCGGGTCGATGGGCTGGTAGACGGGCGAGGGGTGGTGGCTCGCCGGCGGGTCCTGCAGCATGGGGTTGTGGTGGTGATGGGGGTGGACGTGGTGGTGGCCCAGGTGAGGGTGGCCGAGGTGGTCGGCCGCCGCCTGGCCGCCGCTCTGGAGGGTGTGCGAGGGGAGGACGGAGATGTCGCTGGGGTTGGCGTAGGCGCTCGGGCTCGCGGCCGTCGAGCTGCTGGCCTGCGACAGGGGCGACATGAGGCTGTGGCCACCGTGGTTGTGGCCCTGCTGCAGCGCCAGGACCCTCTCGGTCGGCGTCGACGCGGCGGTGGGGAGCTGGGCCGCCCCGGCGCCGCCCTCGGCCGCGGGCGCAGGGGGGCCGGTGCTCGGCTTCCGGCTCCCGCCCGGGTTGGGGGTCTTGCCGAGCTCCTTGCACTCGGCGCAGGCGCGGATGACGTCGCTGACCGTCTCCTTGATGCGGCTCCAGTGGTACTTCTCGGCGATGGTGGCGGTGGTCTTGTTGATGCCGCCGTGGTGCAGGGCGTGGACGTCGCGGGCGATGTCGTACTGGCGGGCCGGGTCGGCGATGACCTCCTTGTCCTTGAGCATGAGCTTGTCGCCGTCGAGCAGCTTGTAGTGGGTGGCGGCGCTGCGCAGGCGGCTCTTCTCGGCGCGGTCGGCGCCGTTGGGGTACTTTGCGTACTTGAGGTAGTAGCGGATCTTGTCGAAGCGCTCCTCGCTGACGAGCTCGTCGGCGTCGCCGGCGCCGGGGCCGCCCAGGTCGCGGCCGTAGATGATGGCGTCGATGAGGCGGTCCGGGTGGCTGCGCAGGTTGCCGCAGGCCTTGACGCGGCCGATGCGCTTGAAGCCGAGGGCGTCCCAGATGCGGATGGAGGCGACGTTGGTCTCGTAGACGAGGTTGAAGACGCTGTACGTGTAGCCCAGGCGCGGGGCCCAGTCGAGGTAGGCCTCGCCCATGAGGCGGCCGACGCCGCGGTTGCGCGAGCCGTCGGTGACGATGAAGCTCGCGTTGCACACGTGGCTGCTGCGGCCCGGGTAGTTGGGCTTGATGAAGAAGCTGCCGAGGCACTCGCGGGCCCAGTCGCGGCCCTCGGCGACGTCGGCGGCGCCGCCGACGTGGCCCAGCAGCATGACGGCGCCGAACGTCTGAAACCAGTAGTCGGCGAAGCCGTCGACGCCGAAGGGGTCCGTCATGGGGTACGTGTCGCCGCCGTCGATCTCGCGGTTGAGCTGGTCGCACAGGTAGACGAGCAGCGACGCCGGCAGCTGGTGCCGCGACGCGAAGGGCACGATGGTCGCCGCCGTCTGCCGGTCCCGCAGCGTCACCTGCCGCGGCACGATGTCGACGGGGAGGCCGGGGCTGCCCGGGTCCGGGAACGGCGTCTGGCCCGAGACGCGGTAGAGGGTGGGGCCGGTCGGGTCGTCCATGACGGCGGGCATCGCGCCGCGCACCGGCCGCGGCCTACCTGCCTACCCCTCGGTGTTTATGCTGGTGGATTGGTCAAGCTGCTCGCCGCGCCCCGTCAGCGACCGCGGTTCTCGTCAGATCAGGCACGGGAGCAGCGCGCAGCCAGCCCGAGCGCAGGTCCCGTCGCGGTGCCAACCTACCTGCCTACCCTGTAGCGGCGAGACGCACAATCGCCGCTGCTGGGCGCGCCTCCGTCCAGACGGCCGGCAAGCTCGCAGCCCCGGCAACGCGGGCCGCCCGCCTCTGGCCTAATTTAACGCTGCACCACCTCCGCCGAGTTCGCCACATCCACTTGGGCGGGTGGCCGGCGGGCAGACGGGGTCCGGCTGTGCTGAAATGTTCGGTCGTGAGGTGTCCTGCCTGGTGAGGGGAAATGCGCAGGGCGAAGTTTACAGCCCGCCCCTCCTCCGTGCCTCGTGGCCCGTGGAGCCGAGAAGGGCGGGCTGCTCGCCTGCGGCGCGGGTGCGCGTTTCTCCGCTCCGGCCACTCCACTACTAGAATACACGGCGTCTTGCCCGCTCTTCCATACTTGGGGTCCTAGTTCGCACCAAATTCTCTAGCGCATGATACTATGAATATATACGGTATTCGCTAAGCCATCAGTACATACGGCCATACCTACTAGAATACACGGGATCCCGTCCGCTCTCCCATAGTTAAGCTAGTAAGGGGCAGATTAGTAGTTGGGTCGGTGACGACCAGCGAATACCGGCTGCTGTATGTTTTATATTTTTTTGTAATTTTTTTTTTCGATTTCTTTGTTGTCGTTTGCTTCTAAATCGTGGTGTTTAGTACTGTGCATATTGAAAGGCAAGGGTGTGGCCACCCATATGCGGCTGTATGCATGTTGGTTGTGCTTTTTGCTCATTGGGACGTCCAGTCTCAGGGTCTGGTCCGCTCTTCTAGGGGTCCTCAGTCACCAAGCTTCGCACAGTCACATGACTGGTACTCACTCAACTTTACGCAAGGTGCAAAATTTATGCTTGTTACGGTGAAACGGATCCTCGAGGATATCCCTCTATGACGCTTTGAGTCCATTTTTGAAATAGCAGACTCTTTATACTTGAGCGCCTTGAGAACTAGTTTTTGAGAGCCCTAGCAAGCAATATCTGTGCAATAATTAGTATATCGCGCCTCAAAATAGACGGACTAGAATACTTACACTATCTCGACGACTTGCAAGATCATCAATTTTTTTCTCAATCCTCTTCATAAGATTAGAGTGCAATTCTTGCACATGTTCCATCAGCCTGTCCCAGTTTTTAAGTAAAGTCTCCTGCGTCTCCTCGTTAAAACGTTCTAGAAGATCAGCATCTAAAGCTGGGTAAGTTCTTTCCCACTCTCGCCTCATATCATAAAGTGACCGAGGCAATACGTCGATATGCCCGCAGAAGGTTTTTAGGAGATGAATAGTCACAAAATATGCATTCGCCAGTGTCTCGTCAGATATAAAGGCAGAGAGCTTTGGGTTAGGAGAATCCAAATCCTCGATCTGTCTTAGTATTAGCATTTGAACTTCTGATCGCGCATTAGAGGTACGCTGGGCAGAATTTACCTTGAGCTCGTGAAGCCGATCGATATAATCAAGACAACCGTTCCAGCCTCGGCTCCATTCGTCCATGCCGCTCCAAAGGAGCATATGGAAAAGGGCAACGCCGGAAGCTCCATCTGGGGACTCTAGCCCTCGCTTTAGCCAGGTCTTATGCTTAACGTCGTAGGGAAAATGATATGAGTCCCTGGCAATAAATGCGACCGTCGCCTGATGTTCCTTCACGTCTCCATACGTCGTAGAAGTTCGCATGCCAAACCAAAATCGCTCCTCTTCAAACCTTTTTATACTGCCGTCCCATCCGATAGGAAGCTCAAAATCGCGACGCTCACATGGAATGCCAGTACCCTTCCACCTTTCAGCCTCATCATACTGCTCGTTATCAGGGCCAAAGTAGTAGAAGACGAAGTGCAAATACATCCAACAGTCTGGGAAAGTCCCTTGAGACCAAGAAAGGTCACGGCTGCCTTCGTTAGGCCCCTTTCGGCGGCAGAATCCATGTAAGGAATCTAGACACCAAGACAATTCTCGATCAGGGCATTCTAGGTTAGAATTAACCTCCTTTGTTGGGTTCGTCATGAGGAGGAGAATTGTGCTGATCACGGGCAGCGAGATGACCCAGTTTTGGGGGCCGCCAGTAAAAGACCTAGAACGATAAGTTTAGCGTTTTTCACATGGGTGCTGCATGCATTCATGTTGCTAATATTCCTCTAAAGCTACAAGAGGACTTACCAAAGCTCAGTATCGGGATCATGATGATAGCGTCCGTTAGGCTCTGTTGGGTGGGAAGCGGCAGAAAGTTGTTTCCAGTCTGCTTCTGGGGACGAGCGAACAACCAGCCCTCGCTTTAATAAAATGAGTTATTGATCGGCCTATTCAATTGAGATTCTAACGGGCCGTAAACTCACCTTTTTCTGTCGTAGTTGTTCAAAACGTCGCCCCTCTGCTGAGACTACGAAATTACTCAGAAAGACGCCTTCGGAGACGGGATTAAGCTGTTTCGACGCAAGCCATCGAAATATTTGGTAGCTTGACGCTCTATCATCAAAATCTGGGCCTAGCTGGGTCCGCCTGGAGGGGCCAATACTCGCGTCTGGCCAGGCCGCTGAGAGCAGAGTTGCCGCACTTTGAACTGTGGCCATACGTTCATCGAACTGGGGATGCTGATCGATATGACACAGCGGGACGCATATGTTGCTACCTCCTGCCTGCTCGAGCCGAAGAACGGCCTCCCAGGAGGGAGGACTCACAGTAGCTGACATTTGGATGTGAAAGTCGTTGCCCGATATGGGCCGAAAGATGTGGCGAATATCAGGTGAGCCATTATGTTCTCGCTGGACCGGATGCAATGGGAGTTCTCGGCGTTTCAGAATAGATTCAACTTCGAAAATTGCCAACAGCTTCTCTAGTAGCTCATTAAGGTTCTCCTGGGTCGGCAGTACCTGTTTCATGTTGATGTATGTGGCAGACATGTTTGATGCTAGACTCTTTGTTTCAGGTGTTGGCAAATTGGTGAAAACGGGAAAATGAAAGCAAAATCTAGTATGGAGAAGCAAAAACAGAGAGTAGAAAACTAGGGAGGAGAACGAGGGGAAGTCATCACGTGGGCGGGGATCGTGCATGACGCTGTGTTGGTCTGCTCCTGTATTTCGTGTGCGGCCAACCATCCGCAGTATCAGCTGACAAGTCAATTGTGAGAGATCCCTGTTAGCACCGCATGCGGTTGCTTGGTCCTTGAGTTTGCACCAGGGATGTGGCGAACCAAGAGACGAAGAAGGGACTCAAACAACAGAAAGCAACAGGCCCGTCAGGTCGACTCCAATCTGTTTGTTGCTATGAAGCTCAGGACAATGATGTACCGCACTATGCCACCCTATCTCATACTTAGGCAGACGAGGAGGTAATGTTTAACACCCTCCCTAAGGATAGAGACCTAACACGGAATAATGACCAGTGGCGACGATAGAGACAATAAGGCCACAGCAGGATCACAAAGGTAGTCAAGTATGAAGAACTTGAGCTCTAGAGAAGTTGTACCCAGAAGTCTCACCGTCCGAAACGGATTGATTTCGGACAGTGCACGGTTGTCAGTCTAAGGTGAGCACGGGTGAGAAGGTGATGATGCTCAGCGTGGTGTTGCAGTATGGAGACAGCTGTACGGTATGAATTGTATAATGGGATGGGTTGGACGGTGGTTCTTGGACGTCCTAGTCTTCTAATGGTCTTCGTGTCGCGTTTCCTTGTGAAGTCCTATATAAATTAACATTATAAGCCATAAGTATACCTCTGTCTCGGAGGTCCCTGTCTACTTGTGTGCCCGCGATTACACTTGAGGCAAGGTGGGTCTCGTGACCTGCTGGGACTGCCCAGGGTTCCGCGTCGACTCCCTTTCTCGCGGCGGGTGTTGTCTTCTGACCAGCAACTCACGCAACCCCCTGTGAACGCCGGGACTTGCAGTATTGCAATTCCCACCTTTGAACAACCAAGAGATAATAGTTTCTTCGTGTTGATTCCCAACTAGGAGACTTACACGCGGATGTCAAGTTGTGTTCCGGCTCTGTATATGTACTTATTGAATGCAGCCTCGTCTCGGCATAAATAGCGGACGCAGCATGCCGGAGATATCTGCCTGTCCAGAGCGTGCAAGTCGATGAATACATCCGGCCGCGCTGACATGTATGGTCGATGATGTTGCCCCATCTGGGGACATGCATCCGAACTTTAAGTGCCAGGTGGGCGGTGTCGGATAGGGCGATGCGAGCACAGATCAAAGGCTCTTAACATCGGATCAAATGTGCAGTGATACCTTTGACACCATGGCTCACCTGGACGACATACATTACGTAGTATTATGGACTCGAGCTGATAGCTCGGGTCTAGGTCACGTGTGGCGCGCGCGCCCCGGTTACGTGACCGGGGCACACGCATGCTATAAGCGCCCCGGGCACGGCCCGGGGTGCGCGCGCGCCTCTTCTCTCCTATATGCTTATTGATACTACGCTAAACGCTTATATGCAGCCGTATATAAGGCCAGTCCTTTACATTCAATAAGTATCGCCTTTAGCATGGCCCGCGCGATAACCGGGGACGTAATAATAGCGCCGGCGGCGCTAACGCCCCCTACGGTCGAGGAATTAACGCGCCCTACGGTCGAGGAATTACTAGACTAGATCGAGGCCTAGAAGCGCACGATTGCCGTAATAGACGAGGCCTAGAGGCGCGTAGTAGCTGTTATAGAAGCGAGTAGGTATAAGCTACTTCCGGTCGGAGAGCTATTCGATAGAGACCGGAACCTCTTCGTAGCCTAGAAGTCCGCTATAGTATATAAACTAGTAATAGACTAAGAGTTTATTAGGAACGCTTATAATTAATAGGTATTTATCTACTAAAACCTCTCGACCCGGGTATAGCGTAAAGTAGCTCTATATTTCGAATGCGGCGAATAATATAGATATAATACCGATAGGTTCTTAAGCTACCTTAGGGAGATATTCTCCGACCTATACTACTAGTAGTTAGCTATAACGGAGCTTGAAAATATTAAATAGTACCCGACCGAAATATTTACTAACTTCTTGATATAATTCGAAATTAAACTCGAGCTTGCTAGAGGGGAGGATTAGGTATACGAAATACGGGTTATAAGGCTCTGATATACCCTTAAACCGGAGTTATAACGTTACTATATAGGTAGAGATATCCTACTAAACGACTACTAAGGAGCCGTTACCCGGATCTATTCTATTACGGTTAATATCGAGTCGTTTGCTCTCGAGGATAAGTAGCGCGCTAAACTACTATACTAGACTACTATGATATTAAAAGATAAAGATATCTAGATAGTAGATATAAACCTAGCCTCTTCCGGGCCGACCTATACTATATGCGATAAGTAGCCGAGCTAAGCCTATTAGCGTGCTTAGTAGGTAAGTACTAATATTATTATAATATAACGCTAGGAGGGTAGCTGCTTAAGATATAGCAAGGACGGCTACTTAGTTTATAAGTATTAACTATTACTAGCTAAGCGCCTAATATTATCCCTAGCGGTAAGGGCTATTAGGATAGCTAAGTCTAGTGATAAGTCGGGAAACGAGGCGCTCCCATAGTAAGTCTCTTAATAGGGGCGAGATAGCGTAGTTAGTAGATAGTAGATAAGTTAGCTAAATAGTTCGAGGAGATTAGTAGGAATATAGACGAAAGCCTATTCCTATTCCTAGTACTAGTTAATTTAACGAAATTTACTAATACGTAGGCGGATAGCGGTTATAATTACTTTGCTATCGTAAGCGAGTTATTTATATAACGATATTAGTTAAGGCGTATACTACTCCTAGAGCGGCGGATAGTATATACCGCGGTAAATATATATCGAAAGGGGAAGCGGAGGTTTAAGAAGATATTATAGATTACGGATATCGTATAATTCCTAGCTAATATCGATAGCTAGGAGGTATTAGTCGTAGTATATATAATACTAGGCTTAATACAAGACTTACTACTAGGTAACCCCTAGATAGTACGATACGATATTATATACTAAGCGAGGACGAGGGAGCTTTGCGTTTAGATAGTAGGCGGGTTTGCTATTTACGTATCCGAGATAAGGCGGGTATTATACCCTATAGTAGCTATCTTAGGATCTATATTCGTAGCCCTTATATAATAGGAAACTAGGGCGAGGATAGGGTGCTAACTAATTATAACGAGCCTATAGGATATTATAATAGCGCTATGCTTAGGGGTAGGTATCGCGTCTTAGGCTATAGAGGCGAAGACCCTCCCCCTAGAGGTCGAGGAATATTGCGACTTATTTAATAAGGAGAAAGCTAGCGTACTACCGCTATACCGAGGAAGCTATAATTACTATATCTAGCTATAGAAAAACCCTAATAGATCGGACCTCGCATTACTATAAGGCCCCTTATATAATATATCGCGCGAGTACCTCCTCGAAGTATAGAGGTAGATTACCGACCTTATAGATAAGGGATAGATTTACGCGAGCTCCTTATTAGTAATAGCCCTAGTCTTACTTACTAAGAAGCCGGGAGGGGGGTAGCGGTTCTATATAGACTACCGCGCCCTTAACGCTATTATAGAATAGGATCGGTACCTATTGCCCCTTATTAAAGAAATACTATATAGCCTAGCTAGGGCTAGGTAGTTTACGAAAGTCGATATATATATAGCTTTCTATAAGCTATGCGTTATAGAGGGGTAAGAATACTTAATAGCTTTCTATACGAGGTTTAGCCTCTTCGAGTACCTTATCTACCTATTCGGGCTAGCGGGGGCGCCTATTACTTTCTAACGGTATATTAATAGCGCCCTAGGTAGAACGTTAGGGGATTTTACGATAGCGTACCTCGACGACGTACTTATCTACTCGAATAGTTTACGACGGGACTACTAGAAAAAGGTTAGAGAGACTCTAAAGAAGCTTAGATACGTAAGACTATACTTAGATTTAGATAAGTGCGAATTCGTAGTAAAAGAAGTTAAGTACCTAGGCTTTATTATATATGCTAGGCGCGAGGTATACCCTAACCCTATTAAGGTTATGGCGATCTATAAGTAGGAGGCCTTAATATAGGTATAAGGAGTCCGTAGCTTTTTAGGATTCGCAAACTTTTACCGAGACTTTATCCTTAACTTTTCCTACTTAGTAGCGCCCCTTAACGCCCTTATAGTAAAGAATATACCCTTTGTTTAGATGGACTAGTATGGGGTAGCCTTTGCGGTACTTAAGGAGGCTTTTATCTAGTACCCTATCCTCGTATAGTAGAACCTAGAGCTCGATATTGTTATAGAGGTAGATTGCTCTAGGGAGGCTATCGGGGGATACTTCTCCTAGAGAGGCAAGGATAATATCCTATAGCCGGTTGCTTACTACTCTTAGAAACTTTAGCTTATAGAGCGAAACTATATAATTTACGATAAGGAGTTACTTATTATTATTACCTACCTCTACGCGTAGTCGGTAGAACTCCGGAGTATAGCTAAGCCGTTTATAATCTTTACTAACTATAAGGCCTTAGAGTACTTTATACTACCGAGGGAGATCTCGGAAAGATAAGCCTATTAGTCTAAAATACTTACTCTATTTAACTTTTACCTTAGGTACTGCCCCGGGATATAAGCAGCGCGGCTAGATACTTTATCCTAATAGGAGTAGGACTATAAAGATAAGGTTACCTAGGTTAGCCGCGTTCTAATACCCTTATTAATTAGCGCGGTTAGGTTAGCCTAGGGTAAGGCTAGTAAGGTAATAGCAATAGGTATAGCCTATGCTTATAAAGTCCTTGAAGATTTATTAGTAATAGCCTCGCTATTCTACGATATATACTTATAGGAGCTATAGGTTATAGCCTTATAATAGGATAGCTCCTATATGTTAAAAATTAGGGTACTTTAGGATAACGAGAGGAAGTTCTTACCGGAGGCAGGTATAAAGGAATAGGTCGTAGACTATACGATCTCTACGTATAATATACTATAATATAGGGGATAGCTTTAGGTACCTAACTAGGAACCCTTAATAATAACCCTTATTTAGAGGGTATATAACTCGCTAATAGCGAGATATCTAGGTAAGAATACTATATTTAAACTACTATAATAGGACTTCTACTAGGAGGGTATATCTATAGATATAGCGAGATTTATATAGAATTATTACTACTATAGTAGTTATATTAATCGGTAATAAAGATAGGGCTTGCTATATCCCTTGCCGATTATAGACTACTTTTAGAGTATAATCTCTATAGACTTTATAATAAAGCTACTTACTAGATAGGATAGCGACCCCCGCTACTTAATAGTAATTATTAATAGGCTATCTAAGTATATATAGTTAGAAGCTATAACCTTAATAGATATTAAGGAGTATATAGAGAGGTTTAAGTATTGCTAGTAATAGTTCTATAGCTTCTTAAAGTAAATTATTTCTAACTATGGCTCTAACTAGGTTAGTTAGTTCTAGTCTATACTCTATAAGCTTGTTAGCGCTAAGTAGCTCCTATCTACTACTTATTACCCGTAGACTAATAGTAATATAGAGAGAATAAACTAGGAGGTATAGGCTATCTTATAGATAATAATTTCCTTCTTATAGTTTAACTAGAAAGACTACCTACCTACCTATTAGCTTATAATTAATAACCGTAACTCCTCTATTACTAGAGTAAGCCTAAACCGAGTACTATATAGGTTTAATATCGACCTAATCTAAAAGTCCCTAGATATATAAGCCTCTATAACGTCCCCTAAAAGGCGAGCGGTTATGTTTATCTAGTACCTAAAGGCGGGGACGGATATCGTATAGGTAGCGATCGCCTAGGTATAGTAGAGGTAGTAGGACGCGATAAATACGTCCCGATACCTAGCGGAATAGTTCTAGGTTAGGGATAATATATAGCTAGATATAAAGAATATTAAGATAAATCGCCCCTTACGAAAGCTCGATAATCTTATAGTTAAGTATAAGGTAGTCGATATGCTATACCCTCTTAACATAATACTAGATACCCTAAGGGGTATTTACGCGACGTTCTACGTAGACTATATTAAGCGGGCTATATATAACCCGCTCCCGAGCTAAGTCCTTGCTAATACTAGACCGGGCCTATTACTTAGACTAAGACAGACTAATCCTAGCCTAGATACGTATAAGGTAGAGGAGATTCTAGCGGCTAAGAATATGTATAGGCGAGGGAAGAAGCGTAATATACTCGTTAAGTAGAAGGGTTATACCGCCCCGATATAGGAGCCCTTAGAGAACTTGCGATATACCGAGGTACTTACGCGTTACGAGGATAGGTAGGGAGATATATAAACTTATAATAGCCCTAAAAACGCGAGATTAATTAACGAGGGGGGGAGGCCCTCTACTAGTAACGAGGTAGTATAATAAATAACTATTAAAAGAAAACGGTATATAACCTAGGCGCGAAGACTTATATATTCTAAAATAAACGGAGATAACTAGCGGATAAGCTATGCCTAAAAACTAGCTATTATTTAAATATCGGCGTCCGAAAAACTATTATTACTACTAGAGTCCGCGGTATACTTTCGCTAACTATTACCGAAAATCTAGCGAGAGGGGGAGGTAGAACGGCGCTAAGAGATATTATGATTGCGTTTAGCGCGGCGAGAGGGAGGGTCGGCCGACGAGGCGGAGGTAGTAGGAGCGTAGATAGTATCGACTAACGCGCGTATTATATCGGTAAGTATAGCATACTACTAGTTTCGCTCTATATAGTCTATATAGATCTCCTAGAGGAGCGCGTTTATAGCGGCTGCTTGCTAGTAGCTATTCTCCTCTATCTAGCGTATAAAGTTCGCTATAGCGCTAATAGCCTATTGCTAGGCGACTTAGGAGCCGCTACGAGTTAGGGTGCTAAAGAAAGATAACCTAGCGGTAAGAACTATTGCCGAGGAGCTTATGCTCGTAGGGGTAGTAAGAGTCGAGTTAGGCGCGTATGCGTCCCGAACTAGAGGAGGATTAACGCGACTAGTATCGAGGAGAGAATATAGGCGGTTAGCGCTTGCTAAAAAAGCCTATAATAAAACTACGCAACGGCTAGGGGCGGTATCGGTCTTAGCGATAGTAGGCTACTCGATAGCTATACTATTAGTAGCTAATTTCTATAAGTTACGGACTTGCTAATAGAGGCAGGTATCTATAGCGAAGAGGTATTTATCCTAAAAATACTTCCGACGCTTATCGCGGTAACGCTAGTAGGTATTGCTACGGCCCCGAATATACTTCGCTACGCTAGAGGCTATTAAGTCGCCGAGGTAAGGGCTATAGAGGTAGTCTATCTCCTCGGGAGTAGCGTTTTCTTCGTTATCCGAATTTCCCTCGATAATATAGCCCCCTATAACGCGGGTAGGCCTCGCGGGGGAGGGAGTTATAGGCTGCTGAGGCGCTAGTATATTGTCGATAAGGGCGGGCGGGGGGTAGGCGCGAGGCGAAATAATAAATAGGCAGGCGCGAATAAAAACTTACTATTAGCGATAAGGGTATAGTAAGAAGGCGGCTAGGAGGCTTAGAGGCGGCGGCAAGAGGAGTTAGTAGCGCGATAGAAGTAAGGGAAGGCGCGAGATAGAAGCGAATTGCGTAATTAAGAAAGTAATAATATACGAAGAAGAAAGAAGGTAGGAACCGAGTAGATCGCGGGGGCGGGGCGATCTTTAAATAGGTAAGAGCGGGGCGGGAACTTTTCGCGTGCGTACCCCTTATTAGCGCGCCCGGAATGATAACGACGGGGCGTAGAGATATATTTTTCCGGGCGCGGGCGGGGGGGTATGTTATGGACTCGAGCTGATAGCTCGGGTCTAGGTTACGTGTAGCGCGCGCGCCCCGGTTACGTAACCGGGGCACACGCACGCTGTAAGCGCCCCGGGCACGGCCCGGGGTGCGCGCGCGCCTCTTCTCTCCTGTATGCTTATTGATACTACGCTGAACGCTTATATGCAGCCGCATGTAAGGCCAGTCCTTCACACGTAGACGGGTAGAAAATTACTACTCCCAGCTTTCGTCCCCATGGGCTTGGTAAATTTCGCCTGCCGCCGACGCAGAAACGAGAATTCAGTGACATCAGCCCTATACAATGAGAAGGACTTTCCGAAAATACCGAAACTTACCCGCACTCATTCAACATTATGAACGAAAGGATGAGAGCGGACTATGCGGCTGAGGGCAGGATTCCTGATGTCTCTGGCAGCTCTCCTGGCATTGACACATTCCAGCATCTAGATCAGGTGCTCGGAAAATAACAACCGCTCATCTCGGAGCAAATCGTGACATCTATGCACCGGGACAGGTACCGATTGACTTGTACCGTTCACAGCCAATGGCACCGACAGATGCGATCGACACAGGTGAAGGGACCTGGCGTCAATGGAAAAGACCAGAAGCGGGCAAGCTACACGCTCAAGTGGAAGCCAGCGTTTTTCTAGTTGATCTTCATTAAGTGATAGAGGCGAGATTTAGTAATGAAGATTGCTCGTGTAACCATTTCACGCCGGAAATAGTGCCGTGGTGTCCGACCAGTTCGACCATGTTGTCGTGCTGACCTCTGAGACCTCCCCACCATTACTCACTCCCGGCCATCCTACATTGCCCCTTACTCATAGCCTTCGTCGATCTTCGTCAGCGCTGCGTAGCCGCCTTTCTTGACAACCTCGGTGTCAACAACAAGGGTGGCAACAATGCTGGTGGGCTTCTCGTTGCTGTTGTTCTCGCCCACGGTATGGTGGCAGCCGGGCCGCTCCATAAAGCTCTCCCCTGGTAGGTACACCTTTGGCGGGTTGCCATTCATGCCGCTGAGAAACTCGCCTTCCTGGACGACAGCGACAACGGTGGCGCCGCCGTGTCGATGGGGCGGGGTCCAAGCTCCAGGTCCGAGGCTGACGCGGAGGCCAATGATGGACTTTCCAGGGGCGTTTTCGAGCTCGTAGTCGAACAAGACTTCAACAGTCTCTCGGGGCCGGGTCCTATTTGCTCTTAGCATTGCGGACGAGTTAGATCTCGAATGGCTGGCCTACAGGTCTTTGGCTGGAGCAGCTGCCATATTTTTTGGTTGATTAGGGTACGGAGAAGGGTACTAGGTGGAGCTGGCTGTCTGTTTGCAATGTAGCGAAGTGGAAGGAAAGAAAGCTCGAGAACGTTCAGGTTGGAGGCTCTGCGAATGCAGCAAATGACTGGAGATGAAAGTCTAGGCGGAATACCTTCTTTATATAACGGACTTTGAAAAAAAAGGAACGGAGTGTGCCGGCCACACGTGTCAGTTGTCAAGGTCGGTGGAAGAATAATCAACGCTGATTGACCCACTGCCGTTGACCGACCTGCTTTTGTTGAGTTTCACCGACGCGCCCGGACCTGCAAGTATTGCGCCTCCTTTGCAGAACGTTCCCTGCATACCAATCGAAGGGCTCCATCTTGCACCTATGTACTATGCTCAACATGTAGATGTTCTGCTGATATTAGCGGGACCCAGACCTTTAATGGCCCGATGGCCCGAATGCCCGACCCGATCCGCCCCACCTGGCCCGGTGCCAAGCCCGAATGCAAGATTGCTCCGACCCGAAAGCCGCAAGCTCCCGATCCAGCCAAGGTCGCCCTCGTCGTACTTGCACGTTGTGCAGGGCATAAATGAGGCGGAACAACGGCCCATGAAGTCATCCTTCCCCGCATATATTGACTCATACCTCCTATATGCGAGACACGCCGACGAGCGCTCTTATTGAACCATCGAGACCTCTCGTTACACGCAAGCCCACCATGAAGGCCGTGCAAGTGAGAGGCAGCAAAGCCTCTCCCGAAATCGTCCTCACCGAATCTTTGCCCAAACCGACCCCCAAAGGCAACGACATCCTCATCAGAGTGCACGCCGCCGGGATCACGGCAGATGAAGTCACTTGGCTTGGGCTATACGATTCAGCCACCAGGGTACCAGGTCATGATGTCTCCGGCGTCATCGAAGCTGTGGGGCCCGACTACCAGGGGACACTCTCCGTCGGCGACAGCGTGTACGCAATGCTGCGCGCCACTGCGGAGCAAGGCGGTCAGGCTGAGCATGCGCTGGCCTCGCCCGATGAAGTCGCTCTCAAGCCCACATCAATTTCGCATGCTGAGGCAGCAGCGCTTCCAATCCCCATCCTGACGGCCTGGGAGGCCATTTTCGAGCATGCAAAGCTAGAGCAGGGCAGCAAGATCCTCGTCACCGGCGCCTCTGGTGCCGTGGGAATGATGCTCGTGCAGCTTGCCAGCCACCTCTTGGGCGCCGAGGTCACTGGTCTGGCATCTTCCAAGCATCATGCCCACTTGACGGAGCTAGGCGGAGCCCGACTCATCGACTACAGTTCCGAACACTGGGAAGCCTCTATCAAAGATATGGATGCAGTCTTCGACACGGTGGGGAGCTCAACTCTTTCCAAGTCTTGGAGCACCGTGAAGAAGGAGGGCATCATCATTACTGTTGCCGATCCGCCTCCGCCATGGGCGTCTGGTAAGGAAGCGCCGCTTGAGTCGCGCACCTATCCAGACGTTAGGACCAAATATTTCATCGTCACTGCGCGAGGTGCCCCGTTGGCAAAGGTCGCCGCTCTTATCGACGGCGGCAACGTAAGACCCGTGCCTGTCAAATCATTTCTCGCTGATGAGGCGGTGGCTGCCTGGGCATACGCATGTCAGAGAGGCCGGCCCGGAAAGGCAGTCGTAGACTTTGTTTCTGAGAAATAGCTCATATGCTGGAGGAGGCGGTCAAGTCTACCGGTCGATTCTTGGTATTGCGTTGATCACAATAAGACTGAGCCATGTTGTGCGAAAGTGTTCTGCAGATCAGCCGTTGCGTCCACGTCGAGTGCACCGCCAACGTCATTGTTTGCCGTAGCAATCTCCACATCATCGGCAAAGAGCTCTGAGAACGCCAGAGAGTCTTCCATGTTCGGATTCCCACCGGCATCCCTGCTCTCAAATACAGCCTTGGCCATGAGCTTGATCTCGCTTGACCACTTCGACGCTTGTGGCCAGATGTGCTCGAACGCTTTCAAAATGCCGAGGAAGACGCGGACCCGATCTATTGCCTGCTTGTATTCTGAGCCTGTCAATAGATACTCGCACGCAGAGATATGAGTGGCGGTGGCCATGGACCCCATGCACATGATGAAAGGGCTGTGGGTCGTCGGTTGAGCAGAGATCGTAAACAACTCGACGCATGCCTTGGCTGAGTGTATCGCTTTGAACGTGTGGCGATCATGATTCTGCTCCTCTGGAGTGAGCATTTCAGCAGGCAGTGGCGGCGCATACTTGGAGCACAGGAGCTCCATGGTACAGTAGTGAAGCATAGATCTTGGCCTGTGGAGATGGGTCGAGACACTAAGTCGCATCTAGTCAGCTTTCTGTCTTCTCCGGAACATGGCAAGCAAACGACAAACATCTAGGAAGCATCCTATGGAGCGCTTATCAGATTGCCCGAAACTCAAGACACTTACGTGTTGATAACCATGTGAGCTCGAAACATTATCTCGTCAATCGTACCGTCGGCACGAATTGGGTCACGCTTGCAGCGTGGGAGGTGCAGATCCCAGCTCACAATGTTGGCTTCCGCGTTCTTCACAAGTGACAAAGGGGATTTGCCGAGGATGTTTCCGGCAGCCAGCGTGGTTCCCAATATCCGAGTAGCATCAATGAGGTATGTGAACGAGCTGAAAACAGCATTGCCGTCTTCGAAGCCACGATTGTCGTATCGCTGGAGCGAATGCGGTGGCGGGATATTCTGGACGAGAGTCAGTCCTCTCCAAAAATTGTCCTACGATGGATGTACGTACAGCGTTGATATACGCCTCTTCTTCGCTCGGCAGATCAGCATCATAGTCGACGGTCCAGAGTGAAAATGTGGGCAAGTTCCTGATCCCCGCGAAGAGAGCGTCCACGATGTACAGCTCCCACCAGGTTCTTCTCCAGCTCTCCTCCAAGATGGAAGATCCCTGGCCGTATTTGGTCACGAAGCTCTGGCGGTGCATCCCTATCTCCAATGCGATTGCCCTGGCACGCTCGAGTGTTTTGGCAGCTCTTTCAGCCTCGCCGCTCCACTCCAAAGATAAGGCAAAAAGTAGGAGTGCTTGGACGCTAAATCCGTGGTGCGGCTGCTCCTTCGCCATCGCCTGCTCCGCCTGTCGTCTGTGCCGTTCTGAGCGATCGTCCTGTATGTAAAGCGACCCAATGAACGTCATGATGAGTATGAGATCCGCTAGAGAGCCAGAATCTCCGTCGTAATAAGAAATTAGGTAAGGTCGCGGCAGAACGAAAGGATGTCCTCGGTGAAAGTAGGCATAGAAACCGTCCAAGTGCCTGTTTGTAGCGAGACTGCCGTTTACTGCGGACATGATGGGCTGAAAGGCGAAGTTGTCGCTGACATGGCCAGGAATAGAAAACATCTCCTGCGATTCATGGGACCGGCCACTGCCGGGCGTGGCTATTTGGGCGGCATGCGCACCACCACTCAATTGCTCATCTCGTGATCGCACCGACTCCGTCGAAGCCGGTTGCTTCCCTCGATGCCGACGCCGCAAATTTGTGTAGACACACCTTTTGTTTCCAGCTCGACATCGAGCGCAAGCTGGCAGCGCGGCGTCGCATCTCAGATGTTGACTGCGACAGACATTGCATGCCAATGACACTCGAGGTGTCACTACTCGGCCTTGGCAGTGGGTTCTTTCTTCGATATCTGCGCCGGAACTGCTAGTGCGCGTGTTGCCATCCTCGATCAAGCTGCTTCTTCTCGTGTTGGCCATTGCTCGGGTCCCGCGGAGTATAACTTAAGGATTCCAGGCGACCCTTAGTGTTTGGCTCTAGCTTCCAGGGCTCCGGTCGAGGCCGAGCCACGATATGTTCAATTGAAGCGCTTGGTACGACAACCGCAGCAGATTCACAGTAATCGTACAAGAGTGGGAATCATGCGCATTGTCGGTCCCGTTTTGGTATCCCACTGCAAAGTGAAGAGTTGAGATCCGAAGTCAATGACTCAAAACGGGAGTGGCACATGTGGGTCCACCGGCCCAACAACTTCCCGTCAGTTGTAATAATAGTCCCTCGTTCTTACATGACGTATGGCTTGGCAGCTTCACACTGTCCCAACGCAGAGCCCGTAATTCTTGAGATAAAAATTTGAATCGCTACAGATTACAGCACCAAGTCTACGATCTTCATCAAGTTCAGCGGCTTCTTTGGTACGGCAGCTGTCCTGGCCTCAATGTAATGAAGCCTGCGTGGCCCTGGATAAAGAGTCGTACTACGAAGGAAGGCGGCAAGAAGCTATCGCGGCTTAGAATGTAGCTTGGAAACAGCTGCCACAATTGAAGAATACGAACTCTTAATACACAGCCTTGGGGGGTATTAGCCGCCCGGCTACGGAGTAATATTAGTATAAGGTACTGATACTCAACGCTCATATTCGAACCAGCATGCTGCTGCAGTGGATATATACCGAATTGGTAGAGGTACATGATACATACGGCCATACCTACTAGAATATACGGGATCCCGTCCGCTCTCCCATAGTCAAGCTAGTAAGGGGCAGATTAGTAGTTGGGTCGGTGACGAC